>SSNR01000051.1:423329-436475 GCA_006937965.1 Callopanchax toddi | reverse complement strand
TGTGTGTGTGTGGGGGGGGGGGGTTGGACGTACTTTAAAGGAGAAATGATTGCTGGTAGCTTTCAACAGATTGGTCCAAAGCTACACTTTCTCTCAAGTGTCCTTCTATAGCTGAAACTCATCTCTGCGACTCATCGTCCAACTTTGCGGGTGTGTGTGTGTGTGTGTGTGTGTGTGTGTGTGTGTCTCTGTCGGATTTGTGTGAGAGACGATAAAGGCAGCTTTGAAACAGACGATTCAAGCCCCTTTATATTCTGTATGTGTAGTTGTGAATTGCGCCTTCACTCTAAAAGATGGAGAAGGGGATAGAGTATTCCCTCTATTGCACTCAGCGTGATGATGTTGGGGGAAGTGCTCGTCTGAGAGAGTGTTGCTTATCTTCTATTAGACACGTTGCTGCCAATGTTGCCATCAAAGTGGAAGGACACACACATACGACTCAGAAATTCAGAGGGAGCGAGACAACACACACTCTCCTCCCGGGGAGGCACTTGGCAGGACTCAGCTGTTGGCATTCTCTCTGAGGGAGGAAAGAGAGAAAGGAGGAGGGAAGCAAAGAGGGGAACGTGATGTATCCCTGGTCCAGGATCAGTCATTTTCAGCCTGAAAGAGCTCTTCAGTCTCCAGCAGGCTGCCATATAATTTCATGAAGTATCATTGTTCCCTGGAGAGTCTCTGATTTGTGCGAGACGTTTTTCCTCCCCAGACTCAGCAACTGTATCTTTAAGTTAGTTAGATGTTGATTACTCATGACTCACAGTCAGAAAATAGAGCCGTTGTTCTTTGTAGGCTGGTGCTATTTATAGTAAACATCAAACGTTAGAGTGAAATACTTGTACATTACAGCTCTGTGACACGGCGCAGTGAGTCAGCTAGTCGTTAAACAAACAAATCAGGAACAACGCTGCACATTTGTTGCGCTAAATTAAAGCATCACACAGAAAAAGGCACTAAAGCAGCGACCATAATGAAACTAACACAGCTACGCGTGTAATTTATTGGCAACCATCAAAAGTTTGTATTTCGGGCTAACATTTTTTATTTAACTGCAGAAATTATAAAGTAAAAGCCATTTTTTTGCTGGTTTAATTTGAGTAGAGAAGAGAAGTGCCGAGCTGATGATAATCAGTGTGTCTGTGAATGCACCACTGCCAAGTAGCGATAAAACAAATCCAACATTGTACCCGGAGTGTAAACTCACCGTTGTTGAGTCATAATTCACACTAGAAATAGCGGTTCAAGTTTTTATTTCTAGAGTCATCATTTTCAAGTTAATAGAAAAGTTTTTTCTTTTATAAAATATCTTGTTGATTATAGTTCTTAGAAAGTTACATGTTGAGGTCATTGTTTGTTGGATTTTTTTCCATTATTGTTTTTTATATTCATTTATTTCAAACATCCATCGCTGTTTTTCCAGTAGCTAAAACGTAATTAGTTAGATTACCTCTCAGCCAATCACACATTTCAGACTGAAAGCAACTACCAGTTGTCTGTCTTGCCAAACCGCCGCACTTCCTTGGATCCTCCATTCATGCGCGCTGGCGCATTTTTCAGCAGAGTCCCAAAAATAAAAACACCTTTTTAGCTAGCAGAAAACAAAAAACGTTTGGACATAGAAAGAGGGGAAACCAGGGTGAACATTAGCATAGCGTTTCCACGACTGGTGTTTTGCACTCTCTTGTTAATGCGGCAATGCACGGTCCCATGGCGTGGCGTGGCGTGGCGTGGCGTGGCGTAGAGATTATAGCCGACAGGAGGGGTGAGAGTTCTGGGACCGTGTTTGTGTAAGCTAGCTGCAGATTACCTAGAGCAGCTTTAAAACTAACTGTTTAGCTTCCTCTTGGAAGTTTGGAGATTAATAAACATATTTAAAACCTTTTAGATGAATTGGTCTAAACTAGTATCGGCAGTTCAGTGAGTGAAAAGAATCGCAAGTCGGTATCGAAACCAGAATTGATTTATTTCCAGATCTGAGCAGCTAAACTGGTTTCTATAGTAACACATGAACTATTTTGTTTGAAAACCTTAAAACAACATGGTAAGTAAAATACTGGGATATGTTCACCATCACCTAAACAGTTCACTTTTCTCTTATAAGTCATAACTGAACATGGACCTTAAAGTATCTTTATGCAGAGTCTCGCGTTTTTGGAAATGTGAGACTTATTTACTTCCTCCTCTGAATTATAAGTTTCCTAATGATTCTACAGGCTTGTCCACCCTCATTACAACATTTTCAGTTTTTAAGGACCTCATGCTGGATCCTGTTGTTCCATCAGAAGTGTTCTTTGAAATCGACCCATCACACAATCAGCGGGCGTCGTGACTTCAAGCATATTGGACTAAAATGACTTTGAAGATTGCTTTAATGTTTTTCACTTCCTGCAATGCCTTTTTGTGTGGCCGACATCAAAAAAGCATTTACATTTTGATGATTTTCCTAAAAAGATGCTTCTAGAGGAGCGTGTAATATGTATACAGCTCACATTCAGCCGGGTGGTGCTACCACTTCAGAATTTCGCTACTTGAAGGGGTTGTTTTAAAAGAAGAAAGTACATTTTCAGTTGGTTTATTAGAGGATTTAACAAGAAATATTTCCCTTTTTGAAGGAGCAAACATTTATTTCAAGATCTATATCTCTTAGTCTTTGCTGTAGATGCTCACAAGGTTCTGAACTTTTTAATCATCATTGCACACTTGGTTCAGAAATTTGAAATGAATCAGAGTAAAGAAAGAAAAATGTCATTTCTGTGCCCCTTCCTGGAAAGCCACACTCTCACACACACACTCTCACACACACACAAACATAGCGACAGCGTGCTCAGTAACGCGTGCTGCCCCTGGCCCTTTTCAGACAGGGTCATCCATTACGGCGTTTCAGCAGTGACCAGGTCTAATTACAGTGTGGTGGAGAGCCTCTCTCCTACCAGCCAACCAGTGTGTGAACTCCCATCATAGCTTATGAATGACTTCACAGACGAGGGTACGTTTACTTAATTTGAGCTAAATTAACCAGCATGCATTGCTTTCAGTAATTTTTTTCTGGGTCACACACGCACTCATACACACAAAGACACTTGAATTCGGTCATTCTCTTCCCCTCCTTTATAGCCGGCTGCCAGCGATTCCCTTTTCTCTGCCTTTCATGTCCGACTAATGGGCTGTTGGCCATCTTTGAGGCGCTGCATGATATTTACAAAGGGCTGCTGCGTCGGACAGCTTGATACCTGTGGGCAGCGTAGAATGACGCTCACACTTCCAAAAACAGCTTTACTTAGTCTGGTAGAACAGCTTAGGAGTAAATCTGTTTTCTCTGTGTGGTTTTGATCATTTGTCCTGATGAATATTTAGTGTTTTTAAACTCAAGTATTGTCTTTTGGATTGTAATACCTTATCTTGTAAATGTATACATCTTTAACTACCTCAAACTTTAATCGTTTGTGCTTCTTTGTACACAGGAATGTGTTAATTTGCAATTGTAAAAACAGTTTGACAAGTTATAGGCAATAAACAAATGATTTAGGACAATCTTATGATAGAGATACATTTCCCAAAATGCAGTTTTTGTTTGCAGTGTTTGCAGTCTTCAGCTTTGCCCTCAGGAAAAGGAAAATAAAAAGTTGTTTCGAGTTGTATTGCCTGCTTCTATTTCCATTAAATTTGTAGATTTTTCAGCAAAAAACATGACTAGTTTTGGCTTCAGTAAAGGGATATTTTAACTTTGAAAGTACATCATTATTAGTATTAATATTATTAATGATGGGTTTAGAGGAAACATGTATTATCCTGCCTTTTCTTTCCTTCTTTGTATTAAATGTTGCAGTGTTTTTCTCGTCGTTTCCTCCTGGGAGTTTGTTTCTTTTTAGTCGACTGCGGAGAGGTGACTTTATGTTGTGAACGTACACATTTTATAAATAAAAACCAGAATTGAACTGAAAGGAAAAACTAATTGGCTCATCTCACGGGAAGTCGTTGTGCGAAAATACTTTATCAAATAGAAAAGATGTATTTTTGTGTGTTTCTAAGGCTGGGAGGTATGAAACAGCTGAGAATCTTCTGCTAGGTGTGTCTAAAGCAGCTCAGAGTTGTGTTTAACTGTCCCTTCAGTACATTTCCTCCTGCATCCCTCTGTGTAGCTCGGAGAGGCTGCAGCTCCATGTTGGAACTGCTTTGCCCTGAATGTGACTCGCTATCGGTGATGAGAGCACGCTGCATATCCGGCCGAATTGCCACCAGAGGGATGCTTTCACCGTGAAACCGCTCGGTGCTGAAGCCATAACCCTCGACAAGGGATTAGTGATGGGGATATGTTGCATATCAAATCACCTTTTGACTGGAGGGATGCTTTGCCCGGAGTTGACGGGTCACTGTAGCACATGTACGCTCAGACTTTCCTTGTCTTTTCTCTCACAGCTGACCCACTGCAGTGGCCATTAGCTTGTTTTCATTTATAGTGAAGTCGTTTCAAGTTTTGAAATGGTTCATGAGTTTGTCAGTTTTATGAAAGATCTATATTTTAAAATAAATGTTAACAATTTATAGGTTGAAAAATAAATTAATAGTGTTCAATGCTATTAATTGGCAAATATTAGTTTAACAACTGTATATAATGCTTTTATTTGACTATGTAATTATATAAAAATATAATGGAATTGATGGAAGTACTAATACTAATACTCCATCTGGGTACTTATTCCAGATGTGAACCTGAGGCAATAGTTTACAAGGGGTTCATGTTTATGCTGGATATGAAATATAACATTTTCCCTTTCTGCTGCAGGATTCTGCTTATTTTTTTTATTCAGAGTTTTATTTAAAGATGCTGTTTTAAATTTGATGCCACTTCACAATAAAAGTACCCTAATAAATGATTATAAACCAATTGTATTGCGTTGTATTCTACAGTTATACAAAGACTGAACTGTGTGACCGTCAGACCCTTTTACCGCTCACGGTTCAGAATTCTTTCCGTCATGTTTAATATGTTTTACACAGTTGTTTGTTTGAGGTCGATTTAATGTATTCAAAAAGCCTCTGTTTGTGTGTGGTTACCACGGTGACCCCAATGAGCCACTGGCAGCAGCTTTAACATTTTTTGTCCCTCTTTGTATAGTTTATGCATCAAACCGCATTAGCTCAAAATGTTTCAACGGTAAGTTGAGCTTACTGAGCTTATAGAAAACAGGTGACGAACGTTCAAACTTAAACTAAAAAGCTGCATTTATTTAAAGTTTTTATTTTTATTAGAATTTTTAGAGTCAGCTGCAGCTCAGGCTCCTGTCACCTGCAAGTCATTCCAGCCTCATTAGACGTTAAAGTCATATTTGAACAACTTATTTGAAGGTGTCACTCTCTCTGCGTTAAACGTTTTCCTGCTTGTAAGACTGAGCCCCTGATAAGCCGTGATGTCTCTCTTTTGTCCTGAGCTCTGCAGTACGTCAAGCTCATTAGCTCAACCTAACTGTAGTTTCAGGAAGACAAACACGGCAAATGAAATCTCCCGCAAACGAAGCTCAGCATCGCTGCTGCAAATAGATTACAACTGAGGAGTTGTATTCCCAACGTCGGCTCTGATTAGAGCCGCGGCGGTGCCACTCATCCTGCTTTTAGAGAGAGACGTTGCCGTGCGACAGCTCGGCGTCTCGCAGGAGGCTTGATGTGTCGTGTTCCTATTAGATGTGACACTTTTAGCACCTGTTATTCTTTTTTTAATCTGCCGTGTGAAAGTCAGGCTCTCAATTTGTTTTTGTTTTTCTTTCTTCTCGTCAGTCTTTTGGTATTTTTTCCACGCTCTTTCTGCACATGTTGATGCGCTGGAGGTGTCAGCGATATGAGAACCGAACATGCATTGAGGTTATTCTTCTACGGTTAATGATTTTTGCGTTTTTTAACTCTTTGCTTCTCACCTGATATCCTTTGGTGGTTTAAAATTTTAGGTTTTAATTAAAATAATTAACCTCCTCTTTTGACCTGAGTGAAATAATCAATCAGATGTGGTTTAAAACAAACATTTACAAGAATAAATGTTCTTTTATGTTCAGCTTTCCTATAACACTGCAATAGATTGTAACTCTGCCAGACAACAGACAGTCTGCGCTGCATTCAGAGTCGTCGCCCACAAAGTCACTGTCTGTCCACCCACTTTATTATGTCACATCGACTTTTTTATTAGACACCAAGAACTCGTAGCTTTCCTTCCTTTTGATAAAATCAGATTTCAGTTGAATAAAAACACCCAAATCTCAGATGATAAATAACTGGGGTGGATTCATTTCTTCACTTTCCATCTAAATAAGACACAAACATGAATACATTAGTAAAAGCAAACTGCCAGTACGCACAGGAATTGCATCCATCTCTTACCAAAATGAGATTGGTGAGAAGCATATTTGACTATTTGCCTTTAATTTGACTGATCATGCATGATGCTGGCATCCTGAACCTTAAATAAAATAACTTTCTGAGGACTCTACCTCTCCTCAGAAGGTGAAAACACAACCTGAAGTGGAGAGAAGGAACCAATTATGATTTATGATGGGAAAAGTTTAAGAAATAGGATCCATGAGTTTTAAAGCTTCTGAGTCAGGTGACAACTGGTCAGCTGAGCTGGTTAGAAAGAGAGTTGCAACTTAAACTGTTTTGATTACATTCCTTGTGAGGGTTGAATATCTATTTTTTTTAAATCAAATCTTTTGCACATTAATTCCAAAAACCAAAAGCAGAAATAAACTGTTCATTCCTAGTGCCGGCTCCTCACTGGGCTGCATTTAGAGAGGGCTTCCTAAAATATCTTGAAACGTTTGCAAGGTTTTATAAATTATTTGTAGAAGTCACAGAGCTTTGCACATGAGTGGCTGGAATATTGAATTTGTTCAAAAGGTTTGTGAGACAAATTTAGTCAAATATTTAATTTAAATTTGCACAGCAGCTAGTTCTCATGTCATGACCTTTGTAACTCAGCCTCAAATAAAATTTCTCACTATTAAACTATTTTCTCACAGTTTAGTTTTTAACTAAGTGCCAGCAGTGAGAGTCAGGCTTAAAGTGCATTTTATTTGGCTCATTACCGTGTTCTCCGTTTGTCTCAGTTGTTTTTTTAAATACCGATTTATGCTGCTTTACAAAATGAAAAGCAGATTAGTTATCGAGTTTGTAAATGTTTTGGGGCGTTTTTTTTTTTTTTTGCACAAAAACCAGTTTTGTTCTTTATGCTAAAGGACTATATTATAAGACAGATTTCCTGATAGTTTACTTAAAGGTTAACTGAGGAATCTTCAAACAAGCTAGGTAGGTTTTACACAAACACGTCTCAGAGCTCTCACCGCTCCCGTTGGGTATAGTCCTTATGTTCTTATGGACCATGCATTGCCACAGAAACAATAGAGAGCCAAACACCAGCCGTTGAAACGTTCCCCCAGGTTTTTCCTTTTTTACGTCCAAACGTTTTTTGTTTCCTGCTAGCTGAAAAGGCATCTTCCTTTTGGGTATTTTTTCCTAAGATTACAGCGCTAACAACTGTTTCTGTCCTTCTCTCACTTCCGGGATGTTCTGCTGCAAAATGCTCCTGCAGCATTAATGGAGGATCCAAGCAGTGAGGAAGTGAGGCGCTTCAGTGAGACAGACAGCCGGATTGTCCAATAGTTGCTTTCGGTCCGAAACGTATGATTGGCTGAGGATTTTAGAGAACTGCAGGACAACCACTTTATTAATTTCTTTTGGTTTTTTAAAATCACAATATATTTATAGCTATACTATGTTAGAACGTTGTTAAGAGGCATGAAAAAAACCCGTTTTAAGCTACATTGTTTACTAAATTCTCTATGTTGGACATCTCTAGTTGAAAGAGACTCTTCCTCTTCGCTAAAACTGACTTTTCTTTTCATAACAGACGACTGAATCAAGATTAAATTTAATATTATTGAATTTTTTGTTAGTTTTTTCAAAAAATGTGTATTTTCTAAATAATAATAATACACTTCCAAATTGATAAAATAGTTTAAAGTATACCCAAGAGCAACCAATCCCTCCCAAACCAGTGAGATTTCACTGACACCAGTAAAGCGTTTGGTGTCTCGTGTGGTTTGATCGACCGTCTTATTATGAGATAGATGATGTGACACCTTGAGCTCAATAAGCTGCAGCCCTGTTTGTTCAGACAGGTGTGTGCAGTAACCTTCCTCTACATCCCCTACGTTACCATAAGTTATATAATTTTACTTTAAATTTTTGTGTCATAAAATCCTAATTTACCCAAACAAACTAATGCTGGGTGTATCTGTGGTTTTTGGGGCAGTGGTTATTTTATTGCTGATTGCGGCTTAGTTTGTGTTGTGTCCCTTTTAAAATGTCAGGTTTTCCTGAAATGCATCCTATATTCTCTTGAAAACATGCAGCATTTCTTGTTTCTTGGACGCCATACAGTTAAAAAGAAGATCAAAGCCATGACAGAAGGGAGGATGGCGTTTTCAAGAGGCTGATCTCAGGCAGGTCTATAACGAGCTCACAGTCTAGGATTGTATGTCTAAATTAATCTCAGTGAGGTTAAAGTAAAACATCTTTACCATCTCTATGCTTAAAGCTTTATTTTTATATGATTAAAAAGGGGCTGAAAGAATCAAGTAAAAACATGAAATGTTTGTTTATTTCAGGCTCCTTGAATAAGTTCAAGTAATTTTGGGCTGTGTGGCGAGTAAATCATCTGAGCACTATCTTGAGCTGATGTTAGTAAAAACGAAGATAAGTTTGAACTGCAGCATCTCAAACGTTTTATCTCAGCAGCTGACAGCCTCTGATTAAAGAACCATAAAACCAGGCTTTACCGCCTTTAGATTGTAAAATGTCATTCCTGTGCAATGGGTCATTAAGGTTAATGATTCGTCACAAAACTCAGCTTATAATGAATTTAGAAATAGTTTTTCATTAAAATAATAATTTCAGTTTGGTGTCACCTAACGATATCTAAACAGTTTTTGGGACATTCTTGGTTGATTGGTGTCCACAAACTCTTAATATCCCTGCAGTCATTTTAATAAAATAGTTAAAATTCTTACAAATATCAGGATAAAGTTTGATGTTATGATTTTTCCAATTAACATCCCAGTTCACAAAGCCCCTCTGAGAAGGAATACATTAAATAGCCTGTTTTTCCAGACAATGTAAGAAACAATCAAATACATTTTACTAGGGCTGCACAATTATTCGTTAAAAAATCGTGATCTCAATTCATAAATACGTGCAATCTCATTCCCAAATGACATCAATTAAAAAAAAAAAGAAGACGAAGATTGTACCGCATTTGCTCCGGGACATAATCTGCGTGGAAACAAGCGCTCCTCTTTCTACCTCAAATGTTTATTATTGTTAAAATTATTCAAAGGTTGTGTAAGTAAGAGAAGACAAGAGAGACATTTATTGTTTTTATGTTCAGTGTCAGCTGTGTCGAAGTTGATGTGCAGGTAATAAGTGCAATAAATATTTATATTGGGAAAAAAATCGTGATCTCAATTCTAAGCAAAAAAAAAATCGTGATTCTCATTTTATCCAGAATCGTGCAGCCCTATTACTGAGTTTTCTGTGCTAAACAGTGAAAACTAAGGGTTTCGTTTCTGCAAAGAGAGAAAATGTTGCTCATATTTTAAGAAGTTTTGCTTTAATTGGATCATTCTTAGGTGGAAATCATGTAAAATAGAAAATGAGAAGCTTAGAATTCCTGTTGGAATACGTCGCTCTCCACATCGTGTGTCTTAGAGTTTAAAACTAAGCACATTTTAAGTTTAGAGATAATATCTACTAGTCTAAATACCATGTAGAAAATCACAGTACCTGAGTACCTGGACTCTACTACTACTAAAGTTTTAGCGCAGCATCTTAAACTTTACTAGGTTAGACACATTTCTAGGTTTGCTGATGGTCGTTTATGGTGGCAGCCATTTTTAATTGGGTTGATTCCAAACGTTAATGCGTAACGGTTACTCTCTCCTTAAAATCCACCCAGGCATTTGGGAGATATTTTAAGACACAAATGGAGTTGATTTCAATAATTAACATTTCAAACAAATATCTTGATTGATCAGTTAGTGCTTAGAGTATGTAGTATAGTATGTACTATGTAGTAAAACCACAGTTTAGCTCAGTATCTTTGAAATTGGCCCAGCTACCTCCCCTTTTCTAGCGTGTTACTATTGATTAGTGCTATTGAATCAGGTTGACTTCAAGCCTTAATCAGTTACAGACCCAGTCATTATTTTCTGAGAGTGTCATTAAAATGTTCATGAGATATTTTACTAAGGCGACAGAAACACACACAGGCAAAAACATGTTCACCCTCCTTTTGCCTTTCACTTTATAACAGCAGGTAGCAAAAAAACTCACAAAGAAGCCAGAAAAAAAGGTGTTGTACTTTCAGAACATCTTTTGTAAAGTAACTGGTTTCCCACATTTTCCATCTAAGAGATTAAAAAAGGTGTTTTTTTTTTCCTTCTACAAAACAATCTCCTATATCTTCCTGCGTGTTCACATTTTGGCTGCAGTGCCTCGGTGTTGCAGGGTATTAAGTTCCCTCAATGCTCTCCGTGTTTGATTACATTCATTCTGTGATGAAGCTAAGCAGCAGTCTGTCCTGTAATCTCTGTCATTCATCAATGTCAGCCTTAATAGAGGCAGAGAGGAAAAGGAGTGTAAGGAAGCCCTGTGGGTAAACCTCCTGCGACTGGCTGTATATCTGATTGTGTGTGTGTGTGTGTTTGTGTGTGTGTTTGCGATCAAAGCTCCTCTGACTATATGGTTCCTTTATATATATTATAAGAGCTTTTTTTCTGTTAGAAATGTGTCCTGGAATATATATTTTGGAAATCCGTGGTGAGAGTGTGTTCCTGTGTGTGCTTCCAGTTCACTCATTTATCCGTGCTGTCAGCCGGCCCCATGAGAGCCTCGCTCGCACAACAGTAACCTGCAGGGGAAGAGGAGGATGAGGAGGAAGAGTGAGAGAATAGCAGGGAGAGGAGGAGGAGAAAGAGGTGTGATTTGGGGGGGAAAGGGAATTTCAGTGTTCTGTGCCAGGTAGTGAGGCTCAGTTCCAGCTGTCCTGTCTACCCACATCCAAACACCACCTCCACCCCCTCCCTCCATCTCCCTGTTGCTGCCTTTATGCCTTCAGCACATTGGACACAAAGCCTCGCCTCGCTCTGGCTTTTAATGGCGCCGATATAATGGGAGACCATTTGGCACTTTGCAAACAGCTCTACATAAATGTACGCTTTCAGTCAAACTGAACAGACCATCTATCACTTCCTGTGTGAAAAGAAGCTGCTTTTTGCTGCACAAGATCCACTTCATGCTGCACAAATGTCCCTTTGACAATCCACTGAATATAGACTTTCAAACCTAACTGAGGCTAAGATGCCATATTTTAATTGAATATATTGTTCTATTGATTTAAATTCTCTATCATAGTGTAAGATATGCTGGATTAAATCTGTGGGTTTCTTTTCTTCACATGACTGCTTTAAATATTGAGAAATGCCCAAGAGGGTGTTCTTTTCTTTCCGTTCAGTGGTTTTGGGAATTGTCCTTTATGGCTTATCAGGAAGGCTTAGTGTTTTCCGAGTCTGCATGGATAAGTAAAGGCTCGCTGCCAGGTTTGGCTCCGCCGACAAAGCTGCCTGTTACATTGGTCGGTGGTTTTAACCAGACTGTGATCGATGTGCAGAGAACAGACTTTATGATTGCTCTGCAGAATGGGATAAACAGCTCGTGTGACATTTTCCGATTGTACTTCTGCTGGTTTTCATGTCTGACGCTGATTCCAGAAAGCCAATCATCTTGTTTCCTGTGCTAATGTGTGAATGTATAATAAAATAAAACAACTCCAGTGTGCAGGACAGCGCTGCAGATTCCCCTCTCCTTCATTTGCTGTTAGAAACAGTTTTCACCTCATATGTTTGTTTGCATGCTTGCTTGTTGAGGATTAGCTCATGTTTGCATGCACCAAAAACCAGCTGTCTAAAGTCTATTAGACTAAATGCTAGATTTTGTTTACGTGTAGAAGATAAATGTTTGCATGAAATCTAATTTCAAACTGAAAGGAGGGCAAAATGTGGATGTATTTGATTCCCAGAGTCCCTGATGCACACATTTTAATCTGGGTCTTTGTTTTACTTACGAAGAAATGTTTTTATGATGGTGTTCTCCGTGTAGTAGTCTTCCCCCCTTGGTCTTTATTCTGTAATGCATTATGTCCTGTTTTTAAAGTCTGACAAATTGTCTGTAAATCTTCATGTTTTCATCGCCGAAAACACTTTGATTTATACATTTGGGAAAGCTGAGCTGGAAGAATATAGATAAATGTGTTAAAAATCGCAAAATATAAATGTTTTATATATAAATGCATTAAGATTTAACACTCTCTTTGACCCATCCTTCCTCCACAATCACATCCTTCAGCTCCACGTCAAGCCCAGCTGGGGAAGCCTCCCTTTAGCTCTAAACCTTGGGTGCCAGGGTTTATCTTGTGCAACTGTCAATTCCTATCTTTGTGCATGTGTCTGTGCTGGAGAGGATACTCCGGGGTACTTTAGAGAGGGGAGGGAGATTAGATACAGAGTGCTGATATCTCCAGTCTCTTGCCCAGAATGTGTCTCCTCCGCCGCCACTGCCTGACCCAGGAGAATAGGCTGGTGGAGGCTAAAGAGGCAGGAGAAGAAAGATGCTCCCTGTTGTGATTTCTGCAGGCCTCGGCTTTTCATTTTTCCTCAGTTCTTCCCTCTGACTCTATCGCCCCCTGTTCTGCTTTCCTTTTCTGAAACTGCTGCACTGCTGCGGAAAACAGGCACAGAGTAAAACAAAAGCACGCTTTGCTTCATTATATGACATTCCTTTTAAGTGTTGCTTCGCTGCTCACTAGTCAGTATGGTTGCATTGTTTAAAACACAAACGTAACTCTACATTTATTACAGTGGTTTCCTTGTGGGAGCTGCTATAGATTCACCTTGGAGATAGCCGTATTGATCGTTTTGTCTCTTGGGGTGAGTTAAACACACACTGCGTTCGGTGACGGATTGCTTGGCGAGGTGTTCTAATTGTTGTGTTTTCTGTAACGCTGTAATGGTGGAAACAAGGAAATTAAAGCATCGGGGGGGGGGGGGGGGG
>SSNR01000051.1:369273-417007 GCA_006937965.1 Callopanchax toddi | reverse complement strand
CGCCTTCCTCCGAGCCTCCCAGGGCTCCGGCTCCGCCTTCCTCCGAGCCTCCCAGGGCTCCGGCTCCGCCTTCCTCCGAGCCTCCCAGGGCTCCGCCTTCTTCCGGGCCCCCCACGGCTCCGCCTTCTTCCGGGCCCCCCACGGCTCCGCCTTCGGCCGAGCCTCCCAGGGCTCCTCCTCCGGCCGAGCCTCCCAGGGCTCCGGCTCCTCTGCCTTCCGCCGAGCCTCCCAGGGCTCCCGGTCCTCCAGGGTCTCTCTGGATTCTGGACCCATATCAGGACCCAGGCCTCCCAGAACTGGATCCAGACCCAGGCCCACCGGATCCTGATCCTGACCCGGGCCTCCCGGAACTGGACCCTGACCCGGGCCCATCGGATCCTGACCCTGACCCGGGCCCACCGGATCCTGACCCTGACCCGGGCCCTCCTGTCTGTGCCTCCTGACCTTTGTCTGTCCTTCTGGTCCTCCTTCCTGGTCCCCCGCCCTCCCGCCCTTGTTGGTCCTCTGGGTTCGTCCGGTGTCCGCCCCTAGGGGGGGGGCTCTGTCACATCCTGTTCCTTTGGTGCCCTCTGGTGTCCTGTCTTTTGTATTAATCTTTCTCCTCTTGTTGTTTTCACAGGTGTTCCTTGTTTGTTATCCAGCCCACCTGTGTCTCATCTTCGTGATCACCTCCCTCCTTATTTAAGCTTCCCTGTCTTGTCAGTGTTTGTCGGTTCTACTGTTTACTGTGTCCTTTGTCGTCTTCCTCGTCTGCCGTCATTTGGATTTAAATAAACATCATTTTTGGATTTATACCTGCCTCTGCTGCCATTCCTCCTCTCAACCTGCACCTTGGGTCCTCCACAAAAACTTAAACCTTAACACAATCTCTTTATAGAATAACTTCAAATTGTGATTTTCACCTGCCAATAAAGTGATTCCAGTTTACCTCTGATGGATTAAATCTGACTTAAAATGACTTTATTTCAGTCTCAAATAATGTCATTATACACATCATAGCATGCTGGGTTCTTTGCATCATGTTTAGGTGAAACTACTATATTGCTAAGAACTTAATGTGCTGTGATGTGGAAGATGAAATTAACTGGACAGAAATAAATTAAGGTAAATTATGTGGAGGAAAAAGATATTTATGCTTTAGTCGCCTGTAAAAAACAAACAAATCTACAAATCCTTTCTACTGTAAAACTATTTAAAGCATGATGAGTCTCTGAAAACAGCTGTAAAGTTAAAGGGATGCTCCACCAGAAAGTGATCTTTTTTTTCTCTATTGCCATATTCCTCATAGTTAGATAAGTGGGCAAAAACAAAGAAGTGGCAATATTATTTTGAGCTTACATGTGCTGTTTGTGTATGTGTCACCACTGTAAGGTGGTGGGAAATCTTGAAAACTCACCTTGAAAAGTGCTTGAATTTGAATCTACACTACAGTAATTATCAGACAGAAAATCAGCCGCCATCTTTTTGTACAAAGTCTTGTTTCAGGAGGGCTGCATTCCACTTCTCCACCTGTCTGATTATCTGTTGAGAATAAATCCTCAAAGTATCATGCGGCCCTCATTAAAATACCTGCTCTCCTAGTATTTAAAGCCAAATTTTGAATTAACAGTATATTTATTTATAGCTGACACGAAGGGGGTTGTTTTAGTCACTCTTCCATGATTTTGACTTAGCAGGCTGCATGATTTAATGTAAAGCACAAAGGAGGAGAGCAGAAGCTTTTGTTCTTATTGTTTCAGCTGGAGGCTGTGGTCCAGTCAGGTGATGTGAACAATGAGGACGTGAATACAGATTTTTCTACTACAATGATACATGTTTATTATGTGTGTGTATATATATTATATGCCACATTATTTCTGCCACAGATTGTTCACATGGAATTTGATAATTGTGACTTTCAAGAGTTTCAGGGCCTAAATGATACATTTTGTCATCGTGATTAGATATAAACTCATATTATGACCTTGAAAGTCATAAATATGAGTCCAGAAAGTTTAACCTATGAGATACCATGCCATAATTTTAAGATACATAGTCATAATTATCATATAAAAAGTCAGTCTCATAGCTTTTACTTGTGTGTCCTGTGAGTTAATAGTGTCATAAATCCATCTATTTTCTTAACTGCTTCATCCAGTAAGGGTCATATGGAGCTGGTGTCTTTCTCCAGCAGTTCCAGTATTCCAATCCAAGGTCAAAAGTTTTATTTCAAAAGTGGAGGGGGGTCCCAGCTGGGTTGAATATGGGTGGGGTCCTGGAAGTGGAGCAGAGGGGCATGAAAAGCAACAGCCAGTATCCATTTAATATAGTGGAACGTTGTGACAGTAAAAACTACAGGGCTCAAAAGTAAAACGGACTTTAAAAAAGTAAAATGACGTCCATGCTCCACACACTAAAGGCACAGCCAGAAACAGTGCTATTAACTGCTCCACCATGCAGCCAACAAGTATGAGGTAAAGTTTTGATTTTGACTTTCAGCTCCATAATTTGACTCTGAATCTCATAACAAACCCAGTCTTCTCTTTAAGTAACAATAACTTTACAACCAACAAATATGTTTTACAAATATATTTAAAACAAACAAAGAAAACTCAATCTGACTTGGTTAGGATGTAAATTACTGTCAGTGGGTTGTGATTACTGAGGGAAAGCTCTTCACCTGCTGTTGCTCTCAGAATATTGTCTAATTAAACGCGGGACACTTTGAGCTCATTAATCTCAAATTGCTTTGTTCTACAAGGTTATTATCCTGAACTCTACTATCAGTGTTTTTGTGTGGGAGTAATCGCTAAGTGATGATGTGGTCATAACTTCTTGTGCAGAGTTAGCAACTTTGTTTTGTTGATTCACAAAAACATAGTTTGTCCTTGGTGTTCTGGTTGAACCTCGTGGCTCGGGAAATCTTGTTCTCTTTTTAACCTTTTTTATTTGATTAAGAGGGAAAACAGTGTTTGACCTGCACCGTGGGGAGGGTGGCTGGCAGCTGGGCCGAAACAGCAGGAAACTGAGCTCAAGCAGGTAAACTCGGAGGGTGCTGTAGGTCCACAAACACACACACACATGTTTATGTGTGTTATTGTGACTGAACAAAGAGGTGCACACGTGGATGCAGAAAGTGAGAGTATAAACGAACGAGCATTAAATATGTAGTAATGTGCAGAGATGTGTACTATATACTACTGTGTCAGAAACATAGAAACCTTTTTTAATCACAGACACACATGAAGATTACAAAGACACACATTAGCTCCTGAGCTGCTGTTCTCACAGAGCGTGACCTTTAAACTTTCTGAGGAGAGGAGCATGAGGAAAGTGAACTCCCTTCTACAACATCAGATCATTTGAAAAGCACGAGATGTTGATATTCTGATGCAGTGTGACCAAGGAAACACCTGGTCTGTCTGAAGTGTAGTGTGAAGCACTTCCACATGATAAAAATGCTATAAAACTGTATGGGGAATGTATAGGAAAAAAATCTGTCTTTCCCTTACACATACAACATTATAAACACACACATACAGTACACTACTTCAAGCATGCACACACATTACTTCAGGCATGCACACACACACACACAAACTACTACAAGCCAGTGGCGCCTGGTAAAAATTTTTTGGGGTGGGGCACATTTTTGCAAGTCAGTTTTTAGATGCACAAAAACCCACATACCACCACTAGAGCAGAGAATGAAGCTAAATATTTTCATCTACTACAAGCATGCACACACACTACTACAAGCATGCACACACACTACTATAAGCAGACACACACACTACTATAAGCATGCACACACACTACTACAAGCATGCACACACACTACTATAAGCATGCATACACACTACTATAAGCATGCATACACACTACTATAAGCAGACACACACACTACTACAAGCATGCACACACACTACTATAAGCATGCACACACACTACTATAAGCATGCACACACACTACTATAAGCATGCACACACACTACTACAAGCATGCACACACACTACTATAAGCATGCACACACACTACTACAAGCATGCACACACACTACTATAAGCATGCACACACACTACTATAAGCATGCACACACACTACTATAAGCAGACACACACACTACTACAAGCATGCACACACACTACTACAAGCATGCACACACACTACTACAAGCATGCACACACACTACTATAAGCATGCACACACACTACTATAAGCATGCACACACACTACTACAAGCATGCACACACACTACTATAAGCATGCATACACACTACTATAAGCATGCATACACACTACTACAAGCATGCACACACACTACTATAAGCATGCATACACACTACTACAAGCATGCACACACACTACTACAAGCATGCACACACACTACTATAAGCATGCACACACACTACTATAAGCATGCACACACACTACTATAAGCATGCACACACACTACTAAAGAAGTTATTTGATTGAGGTCAGTTTTTTCTGATTCTGCTTGTTTTTTTTTTTTTTTACAAAGATCTGGGCAGTAGAATGGCATCTTTTTGAAATTTATATTTGAGATGATAATAAAGTTGCATATGTTTTCTTAGGCAAATCATTCAAATTTAAAGTATAACATGAGTAAATAATTGTAGTTTTTTCAATGGAAAGATTTTCTGCTCTGCCATTTATAAAGCCAGTGCTGTGGCCTTTTAAACATCATAAAACCTTATCCATTTCTCTGTAAGACATTTAAATATTAAAACGTTTAATCTCTGTTGCTTTTCCCCATACTGTATGTGTAAATAATCTCATAAGTGAAGTAAAACGGAAGATCAAGCGCTAGATTAAGACTTTGCCATCTATTATAGCGCTAAATACCACATTCTGTTTCTCAAAGAAGCAAAAAATCTTCCCCTTCAGCTTCCTCTGCTCACACACTGTCCTCTTACTCCCAGTTATTTTCACACAAAGTTTCATATTAATGACTTTTTTAAAAATCTCCCAATATATTCATCCCTCACCAGACACTCTCATTAGCTTCACTTTTTACTTCCGTCTTTGGTGAAGATTTATTTTCTGGTTTGTTGCACAGATATGGAGAAAACTCTTTTCTGCAGTCTGATTCAGTCCACCTCGCTGTAGCTTCAGAGCGCTGAGTCGCTGCCCGAGAGCTTTCACAGTTTATCTTGAGGATAATGATGATGCTTCAGGGCAAGAAAGCCCGAATCATCACCGCCTTTTACAGCCTCAACAATGACTCTGAACATATAAGGGGATACAGTGATTAAGGTTTTAATGTTTCTGTAATTGTTATAATCGAATAAAGATTTACAGACAATAAGATTTTATTGTAATTTGTCAGATTTATCTACTTTTATACACATTTTTTATGCAGATGAGCTGTGCATTAAAAAAAATACTGGACAGGAACTTTTTCTTACACTAATATAATCTAATAATGACTATTACAGTTTCCTGTGGCCTCCAAATCATCAGATCAGTAAAATGTATTTGTATTTTATGCTGTCAGCACATAGCTAAGCAGAAAAAGGCAGATTATTATTGCTGAGGACCGTTTCCGAGGATCTGTCTCTTACACAGGCAGTTTTTATGTCTCAGCTTTGAATATTATCTACAAAAGAGGGGCTGTGGGCATTGTTGCTGGCTGTGTAATGTCAAATCGATACCTGGTGCGTTTCAGGTTTCACAAATGAAAAATACAAGCAGATTTGATCAATGTACAAGAGGGGTGTATGACTGTAGGCTTGTTCTGCTCGAGTAATACAAAAGAGATCCATACCGCGGGCTCACTGGGTGACATGAATCTATGAATCAAGATGAAAATCAGCTCTCTTTGGGTGGAGGGTTGACACTTCTTATTGACTGAATTAGGCAGACAAATCTACGGTTAAGGAGACGTGTCAAAGGTTAAGAAACTGTCAGGATTGCAAAGGAAAGTCGCCTTTAAATAGTTTATTCATTAAAAACAGATCCTTGTTTGGGAAGAACTCAGTGTAGATTTGAAATCAATTCAAAGTTCAGAGTTGATCCATTAAAGCTTTTATCAGAGGAGAGCAACAATTAGCTGCTAATGGCTTGGAAAAATTATGGAGCAAATATTGCATTAAAATAAAATCAGAATATGTTTATGTTGTTGTTAAGCTCTCTATAGTTTTTATGACTTTTATGAATAGTAAAGCTCTTTTATCACAAAACAAAAATCTTACTATATCTGGCTTTTGTCCTAATAAGCAAACAAACCAAACCCTAGTGCATTCAAACAGAGGCAACTGGAATTATTTACAGTAATGCTTGAAGATGTTTTTCTTTAAGTTTGAAGCTATTTTTTTACAAATCACTCTCCCTCCTCTTAACAATCCTAGTTGGACGGAAGGGGGAGTAATCTGTAAATGAGTTCACATTAACAAGAACATTTCTACAGTTTAAAAACGTTGCACTTTTCATTTTGCATTAATAAAACTCCTTAAATGAGAAGCAACATTTTTAAGAAAACAAAGCTCAGTTGCTGCCCAGCCCTGATTACTTTGTCGGGGGTATTTTCAAAATCAGATTCAGATTAATTTTATTGTCATTTAACAAAACAGGAGAGCAAAATGTGTTACTCAGGTCAGCCTACATAAAATAAAGTCATTAATACACAACCAAAATCATTTTGTAATGAACAAAGTACAGAAAACAGCTCTAAGAGTCAGTTCATGAAGCCTTCTTGTTTGGGCTTTGGTCGTGCTCAACTTTCTTCCTGAAGGAGAGAGGGTGAATACAGTAGTTTCTTGACTGGATGGATGTTGTCCCTCGTTAGTTTCTTTGCTCTGGTTTTGCTTTTGCTGGTGGAACTATATCCTCAAAAGAAGGAAGATTTTTATTTTTGAGCAGATCCAACCACTCCTGACTGTTATGGAAGATGTCAGGACGCTGTCCACCACACACCAGTAAAAAGGAGTCAACACAGAAGTACTGATACAGGCATTTTTCAGCCTCATGATGATCAAGATAAACATTGTGATCATTAACATTTGTAAAGTTGCCTCTAATGCACTTAATCTTTCTTTCTGCGCTCACCTGGTACTATTTTTACATTTCCTCACCTGCATTCAATTAGTCATTATCTCCTTCAGTTTATACACCTTATGCTGGAGGTCAGAATCTAGGAATGACATCACACTGTACTTAACCGTGTTGCAGCTGCAAGTTGAGAAAATGAGACTGTGACCAGTCTAATTAGCAAAACCAGCCAATGATGATCATTTTTTTCTAATTGACATATTCAAGCACTGTAGAAACTGTGTAAAGTTGTGCCGTATTATGTGTAATACCATTGCAAGGCCAACACAGATGCATGCACGACACAAGCAATAATGCACACACACCTATTCAGAATGTCCAAGTAACCTTAACATGCATGGTGTAGAAAACCCACACATACATGAGAATGTGCAAACTCCACACAGAAAGACCCAAGAGCTTCAAATCAGCAGCCTTCTTACTGTGCTACCATGCAGCCCACTCTTCAATAAATATGACCAATTCTATTCAAAATGCATGATTACAGGAAACGTGGAAAAAATGATTTTATGTCTCAATTTTAAGTGGGAATACAATAATTTAGAAGGAAAAACAATTTTAGCAGTAATTTTGCCAGAGTTAAAGTTTTAAACATTATAATATGTTTAAACTATAACAGTTTGAGTGCAGTTTTTTTAGCAGCATCCTTTTAAAATTCTTATGACTGGGAGCATGTTTTGCTCACCACGTCTCCCCCTGTGTCTTTTCAGCCATGTTTACAGAGGTGCCTCATGACATGACCGCCCAGAGAGGTCAGGATGTGGAGATGGCCTGCTCCTTCAGAGGAGCAGGAACACCATCCTATTCGCTGGAGATCCAGTGGTGGTACATCAGGAACCATCTGGACTGGACGAACCGACAGCCCTGGACAACTAACGAGGTATTTTCACAATAAGAGCTCTAACCCTAATGAGTCGTTGCTTTATGACACCATTAATGTAGGATATTTATTGTCTTTTTTAAACATTTTAATAGCTCTGCCCACTTACCAAGTAAAAAAATCATAAATATTGTGATTTTAAAAGGTAATTCTTGTAATTTTGTGAACATTTATATTTTCACCCTTCAGCTACTATACAAATATATGAAGGAAATAGCAAAAATATGACTTACGGTGTTATAAAACAGGAACGTTCTTTAAAATTTGGTATATAACATTTGTGCATCTCCTGTGATTTCCTATTAGCTCGTGTGAAAGCTGCGGTTATTAAGTGTTGGCCTCCGGTGGCTGAATATTCTCACACATGGAGGAACAAGGGACGATCAATACCACTTCCGCAGTTCACAGCGTGTTAGCAAATTGCTTTTCACATATCTAATAGTCACAGAGCAACTTTAGCACTGATTTATGAGCAGATTTGATGCTATCGGACGAATTAAGGTTAAAAAAATAAATGTTGCTTTTACTTTCTTTGGGAGTTAAATGCTGGATGGAGACTTGGTAACTTTGTGGAGACTCATTGATCATGCACAGGAGTTAAAGTGAAGTGGTCATTTTAGACTTGAATGAACACAGTTTGGAGAAATAAAAATGCAGCATTAGGCTTCAGGGTTTATAAAAAGCACAGATTGATAGATTGTACATATAATTTACATCTGGATGCATAGATTTACATAAATATGTTTGATAACCCAGATAAATTGTATTGAAAATGAGGTTGATTGGTTTGTGTGTGTGGTTTTTTTTTTTTAGGTGGCTCCTGAGGAAGAAACGCCCAAAGATGCTACAAAGATCAGTGTGAGTCAGTGCTGTCGTGTTTGTCTTTGTGTGATTTAATGAAACAAGGCAGACATTTTTTTTGTTCTGAATGATCCAGTTTATGTGACTGGGTCATTGCTGCTCCCTCTACGCTCCAACCCTCACCTGTTGTAATGATATTTGGATCAGGATGTAAACGGCACCATTCTAGAAACAAGTAATTGAAATGAGCCTCCTCCATATGGTGGCTGGGATCAGCTAGAAGGTGAGAAGCTCCATCATTGAGGGGGAGCTTGCTGCTCCTTCTCATCAATAACATCAGTTGAGGTGGTTCAGGCATCTGATTAAGGTACTTCCTGGTTGTCTCCCTCTAGAGGTTTTCCAGGGACACCCCACAGGGAAAGGCCCAAACTGTGATGGAGGACTTATATATCCTCTCTGGCCAGATAATTCTTTAGGGTCTCATAGAAAGAAGTGGAGAGTCTCTGGGAAGAGAAATGTCTCGGTTTCCTCTTTGGATCTTTTATCTTTGCAACCTGACTTTGGATGGATGGATGGATGGACAGACAGACAGATGGACGGACAGCAGAGGGTGGAACCAAGTCATTGTTTTTTAGGTCAAAAGTTGACTCCTGAGCCAAGTATAGCACCAAGACTGAAGTCGAGACCAAGTTTAACCCTTAAAATTTGAGTCCTACACAAGTCATGTGACTTGTCTTTTGCAAGCCTCTTGCGATTTCTTCAAATAGATTCTAATATCAAAACTGTAGCCACTGCATGCATGTTTAGTTAGATGCTCTCAGTGCAGTAAACACACCACACAGTCACACTTCCTGATCCTTGATGGCTTCGTGGTATCAGTGTCAGCCGAAGAGCAGGCAGCGCCGGAGCTCGTGGGTGGTTAAGAGTCCCTCTCAAGAGGACGAGGCTTGCAGTGCATCATCTTCAGATTCTAATAACCCCCCCCCCCCCCAATCATCTTTATTGCTACAATGCCTCATCCTAGTGACAAACATTGGCGGAGTGGCTAGAAAGTCAGCAGAAGATTTTGTTTATCCTTGAATATCCACAGAGCCTCAGCCATCAGTTAGGCAAATATTATCTGACAATAATAAACAGGAAGTAGCCCCAAAATGGACTTTAATGACTAACCCTCTAATTTTTGGGTTCATTGCCTTTATAATTGCAAAAAAAAAAAAAAACTGCTTTCTTGTCATCAGATTTCTTCATTTTTGTTTTTCAGCTCTTTAGAAATAAAACCATCATCTTGTACATTTGCTATTGATTCTACAACAGAGAATATCTTGACACTTCTTCCATCTGATTTGCTGTAATGGAAGCACCAGCTGAGTGACTGAGCATGTGTGAGTGTGTGGGAAGAGTCAAAGACTGCAGGCTGTAAAATCAGCTGCACAAAGGAGGCTGGCTCACATCCATGTAGTCAGTGACAGACCCTTACATATGCAGACGCAAACTCACAAATAGTGAACATTAAGCGTTAAGTCTGTAACACATGCAGCCACAAACACAGGCGGTAGCTGCACGTAATCATCTACTGGCATCCTAAGAGGGAAGGTGGGTGACAAATGGAGTTGTATTTATATCCTGGCGTGTCAGATCTCATGATGTTCCCAGACTCTCATCATCTAAGGAGCGTTACTCTGTGATTTTCCAAAGCTTTTACCTCTAAAAAGTGGTGTCTTAATACTTTAAGAGCTCCAAATAAAATTTGCTCAGCAGCAGCTTTGTCTGACTGTGTGAGGAGGGGTAGACGGGGCCAGGAAGGAGAAAAGCTGTGGAGGGTTTTCAGGCTCCTACAGAGCAATAATTAGGCTCCGTTCTCATGCTGCAGGTCTCAACTTCTCTGGTTTCATGTCTTACTCTGCAGAGTTTAGAAAACATTCTAAGGCTTCTGTTTGAATACAGGAAAACTATATGAATTTCATAGATACCTTGAATTAGTGTGGATGCAAGACGGGTGCTAATACCATGAAAACAATAATTTTCAAATAATGTCTGTGGTGTTGATGAACAAATGGATATTTTCTAGTTTAGCTTAGTATAAAATCTGGTGGCAAACACAAACAGCATCCTTAGTCCTGAAATAAAATAAGTGACACCTTCAAAAATCACAGATTGAGACATAATATTTATTTAACCTTTTATTTTTAATGTATGTGGCAAACATGAAAACCAACCATAATAAAAATGAAACGCCAAAACATTAAAGCACAGCATACCACAAGCTAGAAAAAGAATTTAGGCTGAACATTTGCATGTTTGCAAAGTTTTAAGCAAAGCTGTGCAAAGTGTAGCACTCAGAGAATGTGTTGTTTCTGCCTCCCAGCTACAAACACATCAAATTATAGCTCAGGATCTGTAAAACTGATTGAGTTTTAGTCTGTTTTTGGGTTTGCAAGTGTCACGATGCTGATTCTTTACAAATGACAGGAGCATCCAAATACAATCTCTACACAGTTTATTTAAACTCCCTGCAGAAGAGAATAAATAGCACACATATCACTTGTCTTCTGATTCCTGCACTTATGGCTCCTGCACAAGATGGAGCTATATGGATGTAACATAAGGAGCAAAGTATAATCTATGTTTCCACCTAATTAGATCCATTTAAAAAACTGATCTAAATGATCAAATTCACATAAACCAAATAACATTATAACCACGGTGGAGTAAGACGTGTTTTTTCTTTTACAACGTGCATTTTTAACTCTGTTGCTTTAAAACCAATTAGCTGTGGCGGCCATCTTGAATCAGATCAACTTAAAAAGCTAACCAGATGGAGGTGAACATCCTATAATTACCTTCTGAGAGTTTTATTAAAATCCTTCCAGTGGTTTATGAGATATATTGGTTAAAATCACACACATGCAAAAACATTATCCCCAATTTTTATTTTTTTGGCTTGGTGATAAATATTATTACCACTGGAAACTGTGCTGCAAAAATCATGGCTGCCCAGGTTCTGCAGATGTTGCACTCAGTTTCGAACCTCACCACAACCTCTCACTCTTCCTTCATCCCCTCTTTCTTTGCCAGGTGGTGAAGGTCGTAGGAAGCAACATCTCCCATAAGCTCCGCCTCTCTCGAGTCAAGCCCACTGACGAGGGAACCTATGAATGCCGTGTGATCGACTTCAGCGATGACGCCGGCGCCCGCCACCACCGCGTCAGAGCGTACCTGCAGGTCGTAGCGGAGGGCGACGTCGTCGACGCCAAACACAACAACAACTTTGAGGCGATGGATGATACCAAGAGAGACGTGGGATTTGTGGACAGGGAGTCTCACGGCGGCACCAAAGAGCACAGTCATCACCAGAGTCACGGGCACCACCAGGAGCACGACAAGCGGCCTTCGTCGGCCGCCCACCACGGCCACAGCCACGGCGGCAGCAGTCAGCAGCACAAGGCGGGGAGAGAGCTGAGGAAGAGGGACGTGGACAGTAACCACAGCCACAATGACTGCACCAACGAGCCGAGCTGTGCACTGTAAACAGCCGTTACACCTGACTTAGGTTACATAATGTTTGCCACAGCATCAAAAGCTATTCCTCTCACACAGTGCAGGCCTGTAGTGAAATCCAGAATCCACTGAAATGTACAATACGACTTATTAGAGGCAGAGGGTGTGAACTGTGAAGGGAGTGTGGCTTTTTCTTGCTGTGCAATGGTCTGCGTCGGACTGCTCACTGTCTGTAAACTGCCTGTAAAGCCTGGCTTCCTAACATTCAACAGGGAGGGGGAGGAATGGAGGGGGGGTGATATGTAGATCTAGGCAGCTCCACGTCTTTTGGTTCAATCACCAAAAGTTAAAAAAAATTAAAATATAGATATATAAATACAATTTTAGTTCTACTACTGTATTAACCAGTGCTCTGTTCTGCTCTTGTATCTCAAATACTGTAAAGTCTTTCATGGGTCATACTCCTTTCACTGCCTTACTCTCTTTAATACACTCAAACATAGTGCAACCGTTTAAAACGGGATCTGTCCTCAGTAAGATTATACTCTTGTCCTGAAACCAGACTCTCACTGGACTGCAAACGATGTTTTAGGAAGGTTTTCACAAAAGTTTTCAAAATGTTTCGAATCATTTATGATGGTGGTGGCTGGTTGGAGACAAAAAGATTCAATAAATTGCACAAATTTTTACTTGGAATTGCACTGAATTGTCATGTGGAGCAAATGACTCAAACATTGGAAAAGTAGCGCAACGTTTTCTTGTTGAAATCTGGTTAAAAAGTGTCCAAATTATGTCTTAATTAATTTATATGGTTGCCAATCATTTCTAAAGCTGTCCTCTCTGAAATCGGTATCTCGCTGAGCTGCGATGATTGGCAACAAGTTCCCAAAATGTCCTAAAACATTTGTGTCAATTTCCTTTCATGAGTCACAAGGCCTTGCTCTCATATCGCAGACATTTTGAACATCATCATAAAGTGTGGAAAACAATTTATTTATCAAATATCACAGAGTTGTCTGGACTCCATCAAGATGTTTGTCAGTCAGAAAGTGCAAGAAACGTGAGACAACTTTGAGAGGAGTTGGCAACCAAATAAAATGAGGATAAACTGCAAATTAGGACAGAATTTTAAACTGCAACAAGATCGTTTGCGTGACCGTCACAATTGATTCATAGTTTACACAAAAGTGTTGTGGGAAAATTCAGTTTAATTCCAATTACAAATGTGCATAATTTACCACATTTTTGTGTCTGACTAGTCACCAATAACCACAGCCCAGTGAGATACTGGCGTCAGAATTTGCGTGAGAAACACAAAACCAATCTCCTTCTTTATAGAAAATGTTCTAGATTTTATACCTGTGTCACTTCCTTCATCAGATATATTTTGCATATTCGGTGATTTAAAAAAACTGAATGTGTCTTAAAAGCTAAACACACCCTAAAAGTTTTCTGTTTCCTCTCAGGAGAGAGAAACTTGCTTTCTTCAGCAGGAGTTCTTCAAGGTCCCCCAGCAGCAGCAGCACTCATCAAGGACAGATTATTTTGCTCTGAGTGAATTCACAAGTAGTTCGGAGAGTGAGGGATTTCAGGAGAAAACAAAGGACATCACAGGCTGCTTTTGGTTTTAAAAATATTATTTTTCTTCACTCTTATGCTGCAGGTTTGGCCCTTATTTGTTCAGCCTGAGAGAAACGGCTCCATGTTGGAGTCTGATTGGAAATCCAGGGAGAGATTAAACCCAAGGCGCTAAATTTAAGAAGTGAGCCTCTGAAATTTGACCATAAATACAAAGAAAACCAACTGTAATCTTGGTGTAATTTATTATTTTGGGTTTTTTTTTTTGTAGAGCAGTGCTGCATTCATCTCCCAGCTTCTCTTCTTCAGTCAAAACATTAAAAAAAGCCTCAATCCTCCACTACAAGCCTCTAATCCACGTTGTACATACGACTGTATAATAAGGAACAAAGATAGTGCATGTTTAGTAATTTTCTTAAAAAAAGCAAACTTTTTCAGCCAACATACACAAAGGTAACGTGTTCGTATATTTGTCATGTATGAATTTATTTTTAAAAGAAGCATCGGTCTTTTCTGCTTTATGTTTTAACTCCGATGTTTTGTCCAGGCCATGTTTGATTTTCACAGCTGTATTTTATTTTGTGTTGCTTTTCTGCTCTCCAAAAGTGCTGTACAGACAGATGAATGACACTTTTTCATTATAGCTGCTCAGAAGGGGGTGTTCCCCCTATGTATCTTAGTACTTGCACAGCGTTTCTTAAACTACATACGTGGACGGCCACAGATAACGTAGATTTTAACGGGCCGTCTGAGGCCTCTGGAAAGCTTTGAGAATCAGGCGTACTTATAAAAGTAGAGGGTGTGAACAATGCAAGGATTATGTGGGAATAATTTACACTGAGGGAATCAATTAGAACAAAGTGAACTGTTAGAGACATGAGGGGAAAGGCTGTGAGGTTTTACCTCCGCTGTCAGAGGAACAACACTCCTGTTAATGTGGACAGACGCTGTTTGTAGATGATTTAACGCACAGCGATTATTATGATGGCTTCTTTTTTCCTTTATTTATTTTGTCAACTGGCAACTTTGATTTGGTGTTTTGTAAAAAGAGATCACTGTTGAAGAAAAGAAGTAAAATTGACATTTCTTCTAGAATGTTTGGTCTCACATTAAGTGTATGCCTTTATCAAATGAAATAAATTGTATATGAAACAATACATTTGTGTTCTTCTCTTTTTTTGTGTGAATTCCTAAACAGTGGTTGCACATCTGTATCCGTCGCTGCTTTCTGTGTTGCACGTCTGTCTGCGTGCATTAAGGAAAAACAGTGTTAAGCAGTTGACTGTGTGTAATGGGGGCTGTCAATGCCCCCCTTCATACCCCTCCTCCCTTTGCTGCTGATGACTAATGGTGCTTTTGTCAGCCATGGCAGCAGGATAAATAGCAACGGTCCAGGATGAGATAAAGAGGAGCTGCACCATGCTCACTAGCATTAAGCCAGGACGACTAAACACAAAACACGAGGCGATCTCGTTTCCCTACAAGCCTCATCCGTTCATTTCAGAGCGGTGAGTTGGGAAGGCATCAGGCCGCTGACGGGGTGTGATAACGGAGGCGTTTTCTTCGTTTACATGTGACCTCTTGAACCCTAAAGCCATCTGATATCAGGCTCATGCTGGACAGCTTTTTGTCATGAAGTATAGGGACAACATTCCTAGGACTGTCAGAAAAATATTCCTACAGGATTTGTCTCTTTGTGTTTTGTTGCAAAAAAAAAAAATCCACTTAGATAAAAAACACTCTCTGCTTCAGTTCCATGAAACCCATCTATAAAAATTAGGGACGTCCTAATTAGATCTCGGGTATTGGATTGAGATCAAGGCATTTTTCACTGATTGGCTCTGTATGGAGCACCTGATCTCTATTGTTGACTTACTTTCTATGGTTTTACGTCAGCTGCTGTAATATGTTATCAACTCGTTTCTGGGCTGGAGAAAAAAAACAGTTTCATCAGGAGCAGTCAGAGGCTCAGGGAGACCAGAAAAAATATCTTTTAAAATGTCCGCGTTAGTTTAACTTTTAATAATATTTACAATTGATTCTTTATTGTCCCCTTGGGGAAATTATTTAACCCATGAGGTGCAGAGGGCTGCCATTTGGAGGGCAACTGGTGGAGCGACTTTGGGGTTCAGCATCTTGACCAAGGATACTTCAGCAGGAATCTGGGATTGAACTGCTCACCTTCTAATCAGCAGACAACCATTCTTACCTGTTGAGCCCCAACTCTGCATATTTTAAACAATTACTTCACCTCAACATGAATAAGTGCTCATTGTCTTTCCTGCAATTTGTGCATTTTAACCACTAGTAGTTAAAGCAGGTCAGAACACAGCATAGTCGGTTTTCAATTTAATTCATAAACGTTGCTTGAAACATTATTTATATAATTTATAATCACCGTCTGAGATAAACTCGGTGATCTGTGTAGGTAAAATGTCTCCCTTCTCTGTGATCCTCCACAGAAACTCACGTGATTAATTTATGGATCATTTTAATAACTAACTGATGGACCATGTTGGTTTGATTTCATTTTATTTCAACCTTAGAGTGAACTACAGTGATATCATGCGATCTCTTGCAATCAAACATCGTGCGGCGATAGGTAAGAGTGTTGTCTCTACGATCCATGTTCCTACGTGTGTGTAAAGAAAGGTCAGGGGTTGTTTTCACACATTAGTAACTTGAGACCGTGACTTAACTCTCTCTCTATTTATTTTTCTGTCAATGTCACCAGACGGACTTGGTAGGATCTGAATCAGGGACAAAAAAATGATTGATTAGGACATCCCTAATAAAAAAGTTTGCTTTTACATCTCTAAATACAATGTTTACAAAAATGCATTAAATCGTGTGCGGTATTAATTTTGTTGTGTACAACCAGACACTCTCTGGAGAAAGATCCAATATTTATCCTGTAATATTAGTTATTTACATCAGAACAGTTCTTGGATTATATTATAGGGATTCTCTTTGAAGTTAACATAACAAACAGGAATGTCAGCCAAAGCTTCGGTGGTCAAAAGTGAAAGTTATATTTATTAAAAATAGCTGAGTAGTTCAGTCTTTTCTTTGAAAAATAAAGAAATAACATGAAAAGAAATAGCAAATGTAACATCTGCATGCAGAATATCAGCCTGTCAGACAGACACATGAAACGACTGTATGTGGAGGATCTGTCAGCTTTGTCCCTGGTTTCGACACCCACAGCTACACTAACGTTTACCTTTTTATCTGCCTTCTTATTAGAGCCTCAACACGAGACATCTCACGGCTGCTTTTCAGCAAAAATTTTTCAAGTTAAGTGAGTCAGTGGTTGATCCATTCGCATCCATCACCAGTTCATTCGGCTGACCGACTCGTCACACGAGCCAAACTCCTCCCTCAGCAGTTTCAGGACGTTGTCAGAGTACTCGTCTCTCGGTCGGCCCATCCCGGCTAGCTGTATAGGCTGGAGGTCGGGGTGGGGCGGGGTGTAGGAGCACGGGCAGTGCAGCTCGTTTAGTGTAAACCAGAAGGTGTCTGGATCCACCAGGATTAAGTGTCGGAAAACGCTGCGTGGAAAAAAAATAACGTGGTAGAGCTTAGTTCTATAGATAAACACCTTTATGTTTAATCCTAAGTGACAGACGGAGCAGATTTTATATTTTTAGGTTGACTGTGGCTTTTAAATCTTCAACCAGATTTCAAATTTTTTTTAATTTTCATGTTTTTTTTAACATTTATTTCACACTGACTAGTATAAACCACTGTTTGTGTGTTGTATAGCACTTTACCTCACACTTAGGTGCATAGATTTAGTATAAAATACAACGAGGGGGTGTCTTTTGTTGTACCCATGGCAACAAACAGGGTCTGAAGTCAGAATTTGTAATGCATGTATCCTATTTAAGCCCAGTAAATAAAAGCATTTCAAATAAGTCACAGTAAAACTCCAGGATCTCAGATTTGTGATGAATTTTGATGTGATGCCAAATCATAACAAATGTAAACTATGAATAAAACATTTAAAACTTTTCTTGAAACCTTTAAAAAGTTGACATCCATAAAATTACTTGATATTTCATGACCCAAAAAACTACAATTAAAAGCCTTGAATGTGAGGTAAATAACCTAAAATAATCATGTTTAATCTAATACACATTCAAATGAATATTTACAGAGAAAAAAGGAAAGTTGAAGCTAATGTAGTCCATCAGGGCTGAACGCATCTGATGGGGTCAAACTGGAGTGGAAGTGCTGGGAAACCTGACTGAAAACGTCAGATATGAGATACTCACTTAAAACTGAGGACAAGAGGAGCAGAAACAGACAAAAAATGTTTTATTCTTAAGAGAATGTGTATATGTTAAGAATGTGGATCAAAATAAGAAGCAGAAAAATCTGATTGGTAATAAAATCTGATGGGGAAAAACTATATTTTAATGACTAATTTGAGTTTAAATTAATTTAATTCAAAGATCAATTACGGCCTTTTTTTGTTTGAGTCAGCTGTTTTGATTCAGGTAAATTGACAACATTTAAAATATTATGAATCAATATTGCAGTTAGCTCAAATAATCACAATGCATACTGAAATACTTCAAAACTGTATTTCCACATTTTCCTTCATTAAATATTTTGCACAAGTGTCTGAATAAAATCTTACCTTAAACACGCCTCCTGGAGTCTGATAGGCTGTCGGCAGCTCAGGTAGGGCAGACAGGCTTCACAGACAGCATCCAGGTCTGCTTCTCCTGAGAGAATCAAACACAAGCCTGTTAAAAACTGAATTTCTTGAATCAGCCTGCCAAAAACTCCAAAACTTTTCTTTAATTGACTCGATTAAACAACCCCAGTTCCCAGAATGTTGGGTGGACATGTCAGACTGTAAAGAAAGAGGAGAAGATGAAGAAGTAGTCCAAGCCTGGACTTTACCTTTCTACCTCCTAATGAGCTGAAAGAAACTGCTGAGGTGGCTGAGAAAAATTTCACCGCAGGCTGGATTTCACACATCCACCCTTCCCCATTAAAAAAAAAACGGAGAGTATTTCCTCCATCTTTGTTTCCTTCCCTCCTGCTGTTTGATGTACTCTGACACACCTGCCTCTGTTCCCTTATCAGCCATTCACCGTATTTCTCATAACCTTTTCCAGCTCCTGCTCTCTCCATCCACTCGACTTCTCCCCACTCTTTCATCTCCTTCTCTCCCTCTGTATCTCTCTTTCTCCTTCCTTCCCAGCAGACATTTAGCAATTCCCTAAGCTGCAAACTGGGCTGCCTTTCAAGCCTCATTTCAAAACACGTCTGTCTCCTTCTCTGCTTACTCTATTTACCGATTCAACCCACACTCGGCTTGAACAGGCCTGCTCGCTGTGAGTCAAGAATAAAAGCAGCAGTGCACATTTCAGAGTTAAATAGGATTATTTAGCAACCGCTTTTATCCTCTTTTTTCTTTCTTTCTTCTTGGTGCTGCACTCAGCCTGTAGTCTTTTGTGGAATCAAGGTGCTTGGAGGGAGACAGAGAGGTAAGAAATACCAAAAAATAAATAAAATATAGAGGGCTAGTTGCTGTTAGATTTGTGGAACTGCAGCTGAAAGTAGAACTGGGGTTGAAACGTATCATTGGCTTCAGTCAATCTGTGTTTCTGTCTTTCTCCCACTGTAGCTAAGGCTTGGTAATTGGCTTGCTGCAAGCATCCCAGAGGTAAGCAGCAGCCAAATCGGTATTCACATGAGTGAGGCTGCAGCCGCTGACTGTTTCTCTCCTGCTCTTTCACATTCTCTTCATCTCCAACAACAAATCCCTTTCCTTCTGATAGGAAGCACGACAACTTCAAGTTCCAGACGAGTAAAAGGAGGAAGGGAATCTTTAAAACTGGAACTATTTTTAATTTTGCATGACAAAAATAACATGGTTCTGCATAAATAAGTGCTAGACCGCTCTCCAGTGGTTAAAAGCATGTTTGAGATTTAGCCACAAATATTCAGAGATCAGAAGCTGAGGTGGTTCCAAAAATCACAAATTTAGAACTAAATCAAAGCTATTAAGTCCTTCATTGTCCAGGAACTGCATGCATACTCTTGTCTCATGAAGCCAGACATCATCATCATCATGCACCAGGAGGAACCCAGGACCCACTGCACCAGAGAAGGGTCTAACAATGGGTCTAAGGATTTCATCCTGATACCTGTACAGTTCTGTGGGTTCCTCCATGGACCAGACCAACACTGACCCACCATCAAACCGATCATACTGAACAATGATGCAGCAGAACAACGTTCACTGCGGCTTCTCCAAACTCTGTCATGTCTGTCACATGAGCTCAAAGTGAACCTCCTCTCATCTGTGAAAAGCACACGGCGCCAGACCAGGACCTGCCAATTCTGGAAAAATACCAGTCAAGCTCTGGCAGTACTCATCCTGTTCCTCCTGGCACAAAGAAGCAGATAGTCCTGCTGATGGGTTAGGGACCTCTGACGGTCCTGTCCAGCTCTCTTAAGAGTTACTACCTGTCTTTTGGAATCTCCTGCATGCTCTTGAGACTGTGCAGCAAACTTTATGGCAATGGTAGATACTGATGTGTCATCCTGGTGGATCAAGGTATCACCTCGTCTACCAGCAGGGACACTGACCCTAGTCAAAAGTAAAACTACTGAAAAGCAGTCCAAAAAAAAAAGACGAGGAGGGGAAATATGTAGTCTGTGTCCTCCACCTGCAGTCTCATTGCAGCCTCTTTGTTTTCACCTGTCACCTGCCAAAACTGATTAACAATCCCGTCTGCTCCTAACTAACCAGATCAATATCCCAGAAGTTTAACAGACTTGATACCATAATAAATAGTGTTCCTTTCATCTTTAAAGCATTGTACATGGCACAAGAAAGAGAAAACTGTAATAATTATGCTAATGGAGCTCAACCAGTCTGCCAATTAACACCTATTTAAGCTTCTCTGTTACAAAAAAGGAAGAAACTAATGACTTAAATCACATTATATTTTTGTTCTGAAAATTACGTGAGAAAATACTTTCATATCTGGTAGTTGAGACTTGTGAGACCACATGAAGATGCTTTAAATGTGTCTGAATTCAAAGTAAACATCACAAAACAAACACAGTTTTATTAGACTGACACAGGGTTTGTTTACTGTCACCTGTGTGTGCTTTTTCACCCAAAACTCAGAAAAATAAATTAAAGCTTATTAGCAACTCAAACCCCACATGGATCAGGTGTCGTTAACTTAAAGCAGATGTGATTAGAGGTGTGGGACGCCTGGGGAGAAATATCTGGGAAGCAAAGCAGTCATATTTAGTGCTGTAAGCCCTTTAATCCAGGTATCACTTCTGAACAAACTGTGTACATGAATATATTATAACAGTGTGTTCTAATCAGTCCAAAGAGATAGTCAAACTGCCCTTTGCTCCCTCACCATGTGGAAGACCTTTCTACTGCGAGTTTCTCAGGTTTTCTTTGAACCAATTAGAAGCTCAAAGAGTAAAAAGCTTTGACACCTTCTGAAAAGCACGGCGTAGTGAGAACTCTATAAAGTGTTTCTGCCTTTTCTACCGATACATTAAAGCGGGTGCTCCAGAAACTGCCATCAGGCTCCAACTAACACTTGTGCTGAATCGGGTCGCCTTCCTGCCTAACGAGTCCAGCGTCACACCTGATGCGAACTGAAAGCACAGAATCCTGAACTTTGTTGACACTGACTTCACTGAGGAACACAATTATAATCCAGCATCTCAAACACAATGAAGCATAGACCGATTTTTCTTGTCGTCAGCTCCTGAATTGTTATTTTTTTAAGTTTGTGTTGTACAATTTGGGTTAAAATAAGAAGCTAATTATGAAGATATTCAAATTTTCAGTTGGAATGCATATGATGTAAATGGCAGACAAATTAACAATAATGCAACGTGATTTTTTGAAGTTATTTGTAATTTACCCTCATTTTATTTGCAATTTGGTTGCGAACTCCTCCTAAAGCTGTCTCACATTTTGTTGTGGTTTCGGACTCACAGGAATTGAGAACCGTCTCAGACAGGTTCCTGACGTGCACGACGACTCTGTGACTACTTTGAAGGAAAAGTTGTCCCACATATTTTCTGAACGTGTTCAAAATTCCGAGAGTGAGGCCCTGCAACTCACAAAAGAAGTTTTGAGAATCCTGGAGAACGATTCAAGACACTGGAAACTTCCTTATGAATAATAGTTGAATTTGTCACCAACAGCTGCAACACAGTGAGAATCTGGCTTAAGATCATTATGATGTTATGGAAGTTTTGGTCATAGCTTGGAAAAAATGTTATCTGTTGGCATTCTGGGTATGTGCTGGAGATCATTCTCAGCTCATCCGGTAGCCATGTTTGTGTGTCCTACAGTTAATTAACCAAGGGGGCCATCTTGAATGTGGCTGACACCAAAATTTAAATTAGTTGTAGATTTACATCCGATGATTACTTTGAGTGTTTCATTAAAGCCCATACAGTGGGTCATGACTCTAATAGTTACTGACAAAGTTTTAAGCAAAGTTCTTGCACAACACGTAGCACTCAAAGCATTTGCTAGGACTGAATCTCAGATTTAATCACTTGTTGATGATATCAAATGATTGCATCCTTGTAGTTTGATTAAAATCCATTCAGCGGTTCATGAAATATTTTGAACACACAAACAGGCAAAATCATCAACACCCACTCCCTCTTTTCAGCAGCGGGTGGCAAACTTTACAAAGTAGATCGTTTTCTTTTAAACAAATCCACAATTTGAAAATCTTGATTCCACTTGCACTTCAGTCGTCATCCCTGTTAAACCTACTGTCTGAGCAGACAGCCCTCCCCCCCTCTGTGACACCAGCTGCTAACGTCTCACCTGTGTGTGGTGAGTTTCAGGTAGATGGTGCTACAGTTGTAATGTTACTGCTTCCACCTCTCTGCTGAGCAGCTGACCAGGCTGGTAAAACTGTCAAACGCTCGTTTTGTCTCTGAACTGAAACCAAACCTCTAAAATTTAGTTGTTTAAAAAAAAAAAAAAGTGTTCAGTTTCTGTTTAACAACCCTGATTGCTGCTGCAGCTTGACCATGCACTGTGTTTGTTCTTCAAGTATTCAGGAGTTTTGACAAAAATTGCTTGTCTGAAGTTAGATACAAACACTCAGTTACAATTGGCACTTTGTCTCAGATATAAATACTTTGAAAGATTATTTTCTATTTAATTATTACTAAATAAGTCTGCAGTACACATCACAATGGCTGCAAATTAAAAAAAAACAACCTCCAAGCCAAGGCATTCAATGGTCTCTCTGCAGAGCCTTGATTTGATTGATTGCACATGTAAAAGTGTTTCTTTGTTGTGAAAAGGAGCTTGAGACAAAGCAGTTGCTTGGCAGAGGTTATTGTCTGTGCAACTAAGGATTCAGCAGCATCCTGTTGGCTCAGCTGGCTGGGGTTTGAATCCTCAAAGTCATCTTTAAAATATGCTGAACCTGAGAGCTGCTGCAGCCCGAGGGCATTTTCACTGATGATTTTCCATTATGATTTATGTATGAGAAGAAATGGAATGGATAATTACTTCTTTTTCTTTGATAAAACACAATCTGAAGGGATGTTGACCTTGATAACAAAAACCTCTCTCTCAAAAATAGAAATAGACAAAAACTAAACATAAAATCTAATTAATGTTAAACATATTTATGCAATCTTAGGCTTCACAAATCTAAATTTAAACTGCAAAACTAGAAAGATGAAACAAAAATAGAGAAACAACATACACTGATTCATGTTGTACCCAAAAATATTTATACTGTTATACAGCACTGCCACCTGGTGGTAAAAGAGGAAAGTGAGGGTTTAAAGCTCAAATTGATGTAAAATGATGTTTGAGAGGAAGGCAAAAAAAAAAAAAAAAAAACACACCCTGCCTGATATTAACAGCTTATTTTACTGCCAGAAAAAATAATTCATTTGTTTCTAACAGGTGACGAGATCTGGATGAACCTTAGCTCCTGATTGGCTACCAGCCGTTTTAGAATGATGCATTTAAGTACAAATCAATTACTGGAGATCTAATTAAATGATGCTTAATTATTGCAAATTTCATAATATAATAATTGCAACAATATGTTTTGGAATGCATTTATTATTATTATGATATTATTACTTATTTAACTTTTTTGTTTAACCTTTATTTAACCTTGGAATTAACCTCTTTTTGAAAGAGAAATGGGTCAAAATGGCACACCAATAAAAATGAGGTAAAATCGTTAAATGAATATAATAAGAGGAGGGTCCGGTTGATTGCTGAGTCTCAGATTGAGGAGGAGGAGTGTGGTTCTGAGATAGAGGCACCCTGTGGGAGGCGCACTGGGAGTATGGGATGGATGGCCTTTTGTTAAGCGCCATTTAACGGGAGTTTCTCCAAAAGAGCAAGAGTCTGATCCACATAGCCGGCAGTAAGCCAGACCTGTTCCTGATGAGGGTTGACTCCTCCAGGGTTGCCCTTTGTCACCAATTCTGATCATAACCTGGACAGAATTTCTATGCACAGCCGTGGAGTGGAGGGGGTTGAGTTTGGTGGCAGGAGGATCTCATCTGTGCTTTTTGTGGATGATGCTTAGCTTCATCAAGCTCTGACTTTCAGCTCTTCCTGGGGAGGTTCACAGTCAAGTGAGAAGCAGCTGGGATGAAGATCAGCTCCTCCACGTCTGAGGCCATGGTTCTTGACTAGAAAATGGTGGATTACCAACTCCAGGTTGTGAAAGAGATCCTACCTCAAGCAGAGGAATTTAAGTATCTTGGGGTCTTGTTCACGAGTGAGGGAATGGGGGAGCAGGAGATTTACAGGCAGATCAGGGCAGAGTCTGCAGGGATGCAGACGCTGAACCAGTCTGTTGTGGTGAGGAGTATGAGGAGGTGATTCAGGCATCTGGTCAGAATGACTCCTAGATGCATCCCTGAGGAGGTGTTTCAGGCATGTCCTGCCAGCAGGAGGCCCCTAGGCAAATAACTAAGTACCAGGTTGCATGAATTATCAAGTGACCTGAACCCTTTTAACAAACACTTTCTACCCTTTTTATTTATTCCTGTTATCACTGCGATATTTTTAAATCATACCATGAATCCAGGATGTTGTGTTTTATTCTCTTACCCAGATCCAGTCTCTGGCACAGAGAGCCCAGGCCCTGCAGGACAGACAGCTGCAGTTTGTAGGCCAGAGTGTGTGTGTAGATCGGACCGGCCTTGGCACTGATCGGAGCCTGCCGAGCCAGAGAGGACCTCAGTTTGGGAAGGACCTCCTTAGAAACCCTGCTCCTCAGGAAGTCACCACAGGTTTCACCCAGAGTACACAGCACCTGGTGTGGAATGTTTAAATGAAAATTTAACAATCACCATCCAGGTCTTCACTAGAAAAAAACTCATCAAGTATAAATTCTCCAAAATCAAATCGAACATCAAGTATTTAAAACATTTCAGCAACATTTTCTTCTAAATCCTTTGTAGGAAAATGTGAATTTTAAAATTCAGAGTGAAGACAGGAATGTTGAACGAACCCTGAAGGCTCTGAGGACTGCTAATGGGTCATCAGCTGTGAGTCTCTGGAGAAGAACCGGCCAGCAGCGATGAGCCATAGGCAGCAGCTCATTTTCTCTCTCACTCAGCACAGAAACACACAGCTCCAGAACATCCAGCACCTTTAGACCAAGACACAGAACAGCCAACCGTTAAACAGCTTTTAGGAACACCTTTATGTGCAAATGCAGGTTTTAGGTGATTGATAACAGGTCTTACAGGAAGTTCTAAATAAAAATCTGATGTCAGTACCTCAGCAGAGATGTAGTTTATTTCACAGACTATTCCTTTAAGGGTTATAATGGCACTTAGTCTAATTCCAGTGCAGACACAGTACCTTAAGCCGGAGCCGGAGGCTGGGGTCCGACAGCAGGTGGATGCAGCGCTCCATAACATCTTTAGTAATGTTAAGGTGTGATGGAAGTTCTGATTTTACATCAGGACCACCGATGTCTTCAACATCTTCATCCTCTTTAGGAGGAGGAATCTCTGGATTGAACAAAAGCAAACAGTAAAATTAGAAGGCTGGTTTAGTGTTGAATTTCTCAGCTTTGAGACAAAATACTTTATTTGAAAACAACTTATGTATTAAAGATTGTATAAACTACTGAGACAGAAGTGATATTACCAAGCTCCTCTGTGTCATCCACTTCTATCCCAATCCCTTCTGCCAACTCTTTCTGCTTCTGGTAATCCAGCAGGAACTGGCGAATGTTGAAATCTTTTTCTTCAGTGGAGGTCTTGGAACTGGCAGACTTGCTGGTCTTGCAGCATGAGGTGGGAAACCATCTTGCTAAAAGGAAACAAAGAAAGTACAGAAAGCAAATATAGGATGTCAGGCATCGGCTAAAATAGTAATGATCTTCAATCTTTAAAAGAAAAACTTGTCTGTCAACAACAGTATGACGAAAATCTTTGTAAAGCTTCAGAAGAGCTCGTTGGTGTTGTTTAATTTAGACTGTTCCAGTGTTTCCATCGGTGGCCGTCGATCTGGGTTATTATTAATACTCAGCGTTAGTGTATGGGCATTTTTAAAAATCTCACCCAGAGCCTTCATGAGGGCATGAAGCACAGAACAGAAAAGAGCAGCTGAGTGGTTGTAGCTGAGATCCAGAGCCATCAACACATCCTGAACTATGTCTCTGATCAGAGGCAGCAGACTGCAGTCAGAGTGGGTCAACATCACCGTCAACACCCGTGGAGCCTGGACACAGAAACGGGAAAAAATAAAAGCTTACCGACAGGCAAGTGTTCATGGTGAAATGAAGTTATTACTCTCCATGACTCTACCTGAGGATGCTGGCTCAGTCTCTGAAGGTTCAGTGAAATGTCATTGAGCAGATAGTCTGAGTTGTCATTAATCAGCTCCTTCAGGGAGGTGTAGCCACAGGCCTTACTGATGTCCATCATGGAGCTCAGAGCCGCCTGACTGACCAGCATCGTCTCCTCACCGGCTTTCTCCAACACGGGGTACAGTGAGGTCATCAGCAGTGGACGGAAGTCCGGTCCTAACGCCTGAGCGAAGCAGGCGACGCCCTCGAGTTGGATGCACAGCTGCCAGATGTTGCTGTTCAGCTGGTGGATTGTGGAGGTCGGTGATGAGGGCGGAGGGAAGGCAGACGAAGACGAAATCACTTGGAGAGAGTTCGCAGTGATGCTGGTGGTGTCGCTGCTGGAGATGGAAAAGAGTCTGGAAGGGCTCAGCAGCTATAGAAAGAAAAAACAAATTATATTTTAGTTTTTAGCCTGAAAAAAATGTGATAATCAAATCTCAACAATTAAAAACGGTGGTAATGTACAAGCTTCACACAAAAACAGCCAATTTCCACATTTCTACAATTATGACATGACAGTACGAGTAAATATTCCCTCTGAATAACATGTAGTTCTGGTTTTAGAGGGTTTTTAATATATGTTGGAGCTCCTGGATGGGCAGCAAACAGCCTGTTTATCTACAAGCTAACAGCTGTTTGTGTTTTGATGTCTTTCTTTGGTGGACGACGTGAGATTTCCTCTCCTCAAAACTCAGAGTCACGAAGCAGCTTTCCTCTCTGCTCAGTCTGTTCAGCTGAGATTAGTTGAGCTCTCGGTAAGAATAAAGTATACAAGTTTCTTGGTAAAGTCTGAAGCATTTCGTTTCAAGCCTGACCATCAGCAAACTTATATGTAAAAAGTGTTGTGTTTTATAGGCTCAGCAGGCAAAATCACAGCCATTAGAAAGTGTTTGTAAAGAACAAAATGAGGTTAAATTAAAATTTAAGAGGGAAACCATTCAGAACATGTTTCATATCAACACAGAGTTGATTGATCAGCAAGTTCAGCTGATGATTTTGATGCAGTGTTTATTGGCAATACAAGGTTCTTATACATTTTCCTATTTCAAATTTAAGCACTTTAAAGGTGAGTTTCAAGTTTTTCCAGCATCCTATATTGGTGGTGATTTACACACGCATGACCAGAACAAAAACAAACAATTATTGTACTCCCCTTTCTCTTGAAATTATCACTATCCATCCATCCATCTTCTGAAGCCGCTTATTCCTCCACAGAGGGTCGCGGGGGAGCTGGTGCCTATCTCCAGCGGTCAAGGGGCGAGAGGCGGGGGACACCCTGGACAGGTCGCCAGTCCATCGCAGGGCCACACAGAGACAAACGAGACAAACAACCACACACCCACTCACACCTAAGGACAATTTACCAGCCCAATTAGCCTGACAGTCATGTCTTTGGACCGTGGGAGGAAACCGGAGTACCCGGAGGAAACCCACGCATGCACGGGGAGAACATGCAAACTCCACGCAGAGAGGCCGCAGAGCCGGGACGCGAACCCACGACCTCCTTGCTGCGAGGCAACAGTGCTAACCAACTGCGCCACCATGCAGCCCGAAATGATCACTATTATAGTTAAAACATCAAGCACTTTATTAAAAATTCAACTTCTGTCAACACCTTAAAAATACTACATGCAAATTTAAGCCTTTTCAAGGATTAGGCTATTATAAAATCTGTTATTAATGATATGCACAGCCCTCGCTTCTGATTGGCTGATTTTCTCCTGAAAAACGCTCAGCCAGCCTCGAGCAAACAGCCGTTCGCTCCCCGCATGCGGGCTGTTGTCCACACCGAACTCCGAGTCCGCCTTCTGGATACCGAGGCTCGACACACAGGCTGATAACTCCTTCGGCCAAAAGTCAGCTGTGTTTTCCACCAACGAGAAGCAAAACTGAAACTCCGACGGTCGCCTTACTCAGATGCTGGCCGCTGTGTGCTCACCTCAGGCACACACACACACACACACTGCTCAGTACTTTGTGTGTGTCTTAACCAAAATAACTCAGAATAAGTTCTAATTTCGCCAAGATTAGCCAAAATATATTACAAAGTTAGCCAATAGCTGCACCTACAGAATTTATTAACGTCCATGCAAAAAAAATATATATATATATATATATATATATATATATATATTAATAAAGACAACTCCGGGGTTCAAACTCAGAACCTCCAGATTTGTAGACAGTGTTACAATGCTGCTACACCACACGCCAGGTATAGCTATTGAGCTTTGTTTTTATATATATAAACATTAAGTATCAATTCTGTTTCGTGAGGTTTGATCTCCGCAAATAACACAAGCCCGTCTGCGTTCCGCAACGTTGATTTATGGAAAAAAATATATATATATGCTAGCAGTTGGGCGCATAGATATTTGGGCAAATCGAAAGGCGTTACCATCTCAGCGAATACACGTTATGACGTCAAACCGTGCACAAATGCAGATCTGCATTTTTAAGTTTCATTTCTTACAGATTCTGTTTTTTTTAACTAACCAGGGAACAGAGAGTTTTCATGTTTGGCCTACATGACAGGCTCAGGCTATTAGAAACTATGAAAACATGAACAAAATGGATTCTGACTAACCACCCCTTTAATACTAATGAGAATCCTGCTGTTTCAAACTCAGCTTCAGAATAGCAAACGTCTAAAGCTTATATTATAAGCATCAAGGCTTCTTTCTTTATAAAAATTACATAGATAGCATTGAATTACACTAGAGAACAATGCAAAACTATAAAATAACCCAGAAAACCACCCCTTTAAGCTATATTATATAAACAATTCAACAGTTAGGAGATTACTTCAAAGCTTTCTTAGACACCTTGAAGAAGAAACATACTCTAAGCATATTTTCTGCAATAAATTAAATAAGAGCCTCTCCTACAATGTTAAACTACTCTTCTAAATATTTCAGGAATTAAATAAATCACATGCCACTGTTAAGTTTGTGAACTAAATAGATGCACTGATTTTGGCTTTGAGGACTGATGCCAATTTATCTCAAAGAAACTATGTTTTACACATTTTTAAAATTTCTGATTTGACTTGAAATTTGGACATTTCTGGATTTGCTATTGCTAGTGCAAATTTGTGAAAATGGTGAGTTCACAGACTGAGAAAACTGAATTTTTTTTTTTATTGCTGTTAGGCAATGGTGTGTCATGAACCTCAAACAGAAAATAAATACAATTTTTGAGTTTGGCCAATCCCTAATTAAGTCATTCATACTGAATACTGGGCGATTTTTTGGATGCATTTCTGGTCACCCAGAATAACGAAATGTGACTAAATTAATGGGGATGTTAAAACCTTGTTCTTGTGTAGTTGTCAAGAACTGGGAAAAAAGCTACCAAGAGTGAGATTTGCTAAACTTGTTAATGCTAATTAGTTGTTCACATTATAAATCTATATATATTAAATAAACATGTAAAATCATAACCAAACCATTTTACAGTTTAAAAAATATGTGTGTAAAAATGTAATTACTATTTCATTATTTATCTTAGTATTTTTATTGTGGGTCATTTAATACATTCTGAAACTCACCTGCTGATCTCCATCTGTCTCCTCGCTCACGGTGATCAGGTACCAGTTAGTCAGACTGGTGTATTCCTCTATGATTGACACCACCGCCGCTTTGAGGTCATCCTGGGAGGCAGAGCCTCCCTGAACTTCACTGTTCAAACACTGACCCTGCATTGCCATGGCGATTCCCGCAGCACCTCTGACTATCTCATTTAGGACCATGGCCGCCTGCTTTCTGTATGCAGAAGACTGGCGATACAAATCCAAGAGGTGATCAGTCAGCAGGTAGATGTTACCATAGTAACCTAAACAAAAAAAGGAAATATTAGAGCATAGCTAAACATGTGAAAATGCCAAATAAGATACTTGGGCACAAAATAACTCGAAATTTAAACCACATATATTACTTACAGTATCTAAATGCATCATTTATATTGATTCAAGATAATGCAATGCTGATAAAGATTAAGAAAAACAGCAGATCATTCATGAAGCCTATATTCTTTATGTTTTTAGCAGTCATTTGTACCTAAAGTTCGGCAGATCTCCATGAGCACAGAGTAGATCTTCTCGTCTGTGAAGTACAGGAAATGCTTCCTCTGGATGTGAGCAGTGTAGGAGCCATCAGAGCCTGAGTTCCTCTCTATGTTATCACCGGAACTCCTTTCCTCCACAATACGAACATCCATCACATCCAGCTCCAGCACCTACAAAGACTTTAGTGTTTATTTTAAACTTTTTACATTTTCACGAAAAAAATTAGAAAGCAGGTAGACTTCATATTCACCAAAGTAACTATGACAACCATATAAGGGCCTGTAATAGATTAATTTCTTTTATAAAAACTGATATGTGCAGACTTGAAGTGTTATGATGCGAGTGAAAAAATATGTAAGTATGCAACGTATATATAATGATGCATTTTAAATTTTTTAAATATTAAACTAGCATGAAGGCCAAAAACAATCTCACCTAACACCTTTGCTGTTACATTACCTGCATCAGTGCTTTAGAAATCCGCTCCAGGTGTGCAGCAGAGTTCAGGACCACAGAAACCAGAGGCCCCAAGACTTTGAAGTAACCCAGAAACACGTTGAGGACAAACAGCTTCTTCTGGTCGTTAGAGGTTCTCATCAGTCGGGGGAGGGAGGTGGCCAAAGAGTGGAGATTCTCAGACAGGACATCAGTGAGGTTCTGACTGGTACCATCACAGTTTCTACTGCAGCTCTGATTCCTCTGAGAGATCTCTCTGAGAGCAGCCTCACACCTTAAAAATACGACATGAGCTCCAGTTAGCGTCAATTCATTTTTTATTTCCACTCCAATTTTTATATCAAAACAAACCTCTCTCTGACTTTAGGCTCCTCGTCGTTGATTGCTCCTACCAGCGCTTCCAGCAGCGGACCCACACACTCTTTTAGTGACTGGCTACACGTGGCCAGCAGATGGTCCGCCAGTTCCACCATCTCTAGCCTCACCCTCCAGTGCAGATGGGCTGATGTGCAGGAGATGATCTTCTTCAGCAGCACAGAGAGCTTCCCTGCTGAACTTTTCACCCATTCTGGAGTCCGCTGGACCACAAGCTGTCCGATCCTGCCCAGGTCTTGTGAGGGAGTCACCCAGGATTTACCGCTCTGCAGTTGGGCATCTTCCATGACCAAACCCACAGACCTGGACCACACCTGGATAAAGAGAGAAATCAAAAATAGTCATATGGACACCGCTTTTCCCATTAGAGACATGTGATCCACTTGTAGAATTTTTCCTATATTCTGTTGCGAAATGTATTTAAAAGTGAGTGCATAATTCAGATAAGCTTGAGTCTATATTTCATTCAATTATTTATTTAGGTGGAAAAAGCTCTAAATGTGCATTTGCTGCAGTGAGTCTGGGTTCATGCTGAAAAATGTATCTGCAGCCAATCAGAAGCTTCCATCATCTACTGAACCTTCCTCCATTTGTGGCTCAATTATGTGAACCACAAATTAAAATTAGGTAATTTTTTAAAAACGTATACATTTCCTCATATTTTCTGTGCAGTTATTGTGACATTTAGTCTATAGCTTTGGCCAATACAAACAAATTGAAGGGCCAGATGCATTTCTCATATCTTTTTTATAAATAAAAAAAATGTTTTCGGGGTACTAAAAGATATTTCTGGGCATGAAAAACAGGAAGATGGCAGTTATCTTTCACTCTCCATACTACTAAAGCATTACAAAAAATATTTCTGATTTAATAAAAGTGAAATAAAAAAGTAAAAGGTATCTCAAAACTCAAAAGAATAACTCTACACAAGCCTTAGTTTGTTTTTTATGGGGTTTTTGTTTGTTATTGGATAAATAGTGTAGCAAACTGTACTCATTTATTAAATTCAGTTAGTTTACATGCAATAAATTGCAACAATATTTTAACATTTTTTTACAACATACAGCTGTACAGTACCTTGATGGCCCTGACTGTGACTGCATGTCCTTGTCTCAGATCTCCTGTGATGATCCTCGCTACAGTCATAGTGATCCCAGGTAAGAACGAAGCCATGGTCCTGCCTACAGAGCATCGCTCATCTGATGATGGAGCCACGTGTTCCTGAGTGCAGTCACAATGCAGAATCAAAGACTGGAGGCACTTCAAGGCGGCTGCTTGTACATCTCTGGATTTCTCTTTCTCTCCTAAAGCCAACAGCAGCGATATGGCAGCACCCATTCCTGGCAGCATGATAGGCTCATAGAGTCTGAAAACTATATCACCATAAGCAGCATGAAGCAGAGCATCCAGGCACCTGAGCACGGCAGATTTCAGCTCCTCCGATGTTTCTGCAGGTTTTCCTGGATCCGTGGGAGAGCAGAGGCAAAGGCAGAGCTCTGAAAATAAGTCATGGAGGGTGTCCCAGCTCTGGACGCAAGTCTTTTCTAGAACATAGCTTATAGCCTCAGCCACAGCACGCACCAGCTTTTCCTTCTTCGACTGGGGAACTTTTAGGACAAAGCGAAGAGGAAAGAGGACATACTCTTGGAGCTGTTGTAAGGAGGCATCATGAATTTCTTTTAACTGTTCACTGAGCGTCTTCACGTTGGTCACAGTGGGCTCCTTGGTGAGAAGGACGCAGGCCGGGCGAAGGTAGGCAAAAGCAATCTTTGGATCATTAATCTGAGACATAGTTGGAGACATCACAGCTGCTTCTGTATGGGAGTACAGACAGAAGACAGCATTACTTTACCTCAACCTAAGACTGATTTTATAAAGAGAACTGTGTTTTTGAGATCAATTTTATTGTGGAATAATAATTGTGGAAACCTTCCAGCTGAGGTTCGTGATAATAAGGGTAAATTCAGTTTCAAAAAGAAACTAAGACTGCACATGTACGCAAAATCGGAACATCATCTGGATCAGAGTGGTTGTGATGTGATTTGCGCATGTTGATTTGATTTACTTTTTGTATTTGTTTTTAAATCTACCGAATTGTATGTCTTATTGTTCTGTTTTTTTGTTCTAATAGTGATTGTGTAAAATAGTGATTGTAATGTGATTGTGTTGCATGTATTGTTCAGACCCCAGGAAGACTAGCTGTCGTTTATATACCCGTCAGCTAATGGGGATCCTTTTTAATAAACAATAAACAACAATAACTTCTTAAGATGAGTTCATAGAAACTTACATTAATGTGGTATTTTGGGTGAAATTATTCATATTTGGCTTCTTTTTGTAACTGAGCTCTGTTTGTTTGTGATAGTCTGCTTTTAAAAAGTAGTAAAATCCAACATCACTATGATGACAAGATATATGCACATGTTCTTAATAAATTTAATTTGATTTTGACAACCATGGTTAAAGAAAAAATTGAGTTAGGTGAAGAACTAAACGATTAAATAACCTGCAGCTATCTTTCTACTTTCCTCAAAGCAGAATGAACCTTTTCACATTGATACATTTGTTTGGCTCTAACTTCATTAATGAATTTGGAAGAATTATAAGAATTTAACTAGAATATATAAACTGGTAATATTTTATTCAAAGGAAAGATTTAAAAACTCAATAGTGATTTTAAAGCCCATGTCTGAGAAGTGAATCATAACATAAACATCATGCTACTGATTGTCTTTAGCATCCACCAAGCCGCTAAAGCATCGCTGCTCTAAGGACGGGATAAAGAAGACGACCTACCTTCACATTGGCGATATTAAGCGTTATTATTTTAGCTATGTAAAAAGAATACATGTAAAATATTCTACATTTATAAAGTTTCCGCTTGACTCCGAAACAATCGTCATCATTCTGCGTCGCCGACGCACACATTTGACGCATTTAAAAATATTTCCTGTTATTTTCAGAATAAAAGACGAGAAACTATCGCCGAAAAGAATAACTGCACTAGAAGCACTGCTCGACTTATCTGCATTCAATTAATATGCAAATGGACATTAAATACATTTTGGGTTCTGAGTAATATAAAGTACAATAGTTGTTTATGTGCATATAAAATTGAAAGTGATTTTAATATTTGTCTGGTGTCTTAATCATAATATGGTAATAATAGTCATTTCAGCATGTTTGGAAAAAACAGAATTTAGATAAACTGCAGTAGTACATCATTCATGAGCAGAAATGAAAAACAATGCAGATTTATAATAAAGTCAAAATTATTTTATTTATTAGAATTATGTGTGAAAAATACATTTTGAAATGTCAGAACCATGAATTAAATATAGCAAACACTATTTTTACCTGCATGACTGTAGACAGCTCTCAACTTTACATGTTTTTTTTATTTTGAAAGTATTTATATATTTATTTCAAACACGTTAAAGAATTAAACTAAAATAGATTATTCAACTTTTATTCAAAAGGGAGGAGGTAGAAGTGCATTACTCATTTACAGTTACCTTAATAATTACTTCTATTTACAATATATACAGGCTCAAAATAATAATTCTAATTGAACAAAAGTATCACTGTTTATTTAAAATTAATGTTTTATTCTGAAAGGACAAAATTCTCAACGGAAGTCTTCCTGTTTTTGACCTTTGCTAGTTTGACGCCGTTCTGTTGTGTCTTCTGTGTGAAGTAGTTTCATTATTTACATCAACAAAACACCGATTTCTGTTGCTGTCACTTTCTCTATGTCGACACTGGATATCAGAGAGCCCGAATAATCACTGAGGTAATAACATGAATATTATATTCACTAGTAAAAGTTTATGGAAATACGGCTAACAGCTAAAACAACCCGACCTAAACGTGAGAGCAACCAGGTCTTCTGCTTTTGGTTATAGTTGGAAAGATTTTAATTATTCCTTGCCATGAAGAGCTTCGTCGTCCCCCCCAATATATCCGCATTACACAGAGCAAATCTTGTTAGAGAAAAATCTAAATGTTTATCTGTTTTATTCTTCCTGCCCATTCATTTCTGCACCTTGCAACTATGTCAGGATATTTTAATCCTGGAAGTATTTTTTAAATACTGAACTGTTTTTAGGGTGATGATTATTAATTGATAAGACATTCAGAGGGAGAAACTAGAAGAAAACCTTGGCCTTTTTTGTTTTTTTACTGCAAGTTTTACATGATTTTACATTAAATGTCACAAAAACAGGATTTTATCGCCTGAAAAACATTACTAGAATTCAACCAGTTCTCTATCAGACCAACCCAGAGGTTTTAGTCCATGCCGGATTTATCACCTGCAGAATTTATTATTGTAATGCTTTGTTTTCTGGGCTTTCAAAGAAAACTCCCATCACAACTGCAGCTGCTTCAGAACTCAGCTCAGAACTAATGTTTATGACAAAATAATTTCCTTCAGGACAATAAAGTTCTTCTTATCTTATCTTATCTTATACCTCTACTTGAAAGTCTCTGCATTTGGTCACCTGTTCAGTTTAGAACAGATTTTAAGTTTTTTTGTTGGTTTTTAGGGCTGTCTGTGGTCTTATTTATCAGATCTGCTTTTACCATTTGAACCCTAAAGCATGATTGCCAGATCTCTTGATAGAAACAAGCAATCAGGTCTACAAAAAACAAGCCTAAAAGAAGATTTTTTTATAAATATCTCTTAGCTCTATGGACCTCACAGATTGAACAAAATGAAAATAAAATAAAATAAAATACAACTTCTTATTTATTTATAGGATCTTCCATGTGGTTCTGATCTGTTTGTTGCATTTAACACTTGTCTGACTGCTGCAAAGCACTTTGTGTTACACACTGCTGTATGGAAGGTGCTCTATAAATAAAGTTTGATTGATGGATTGATAAGACTTTGTAATAATACTGTAGTTCCTTCTGTTTACACTGATTCTGCTTTATCTTTACATCTTTTTGGTTAGGGTGGGAGGGGGTTGATGCTGTCCCAGTCTGTGCCAAGCTGCCAGTATGGATGAAGAAAGCCTTGAGGCTGCCATCGCTGCTTATGGTGCCCAGCTGCAGCAGGTGGAGATGGCCCTGTCAGCTGGCCTGGACCCCAGCCAGCAGCCAGACCTGCTGAAACTCAAAGAAGACCTTTGCCAGCTGATAGAGCTAACCGAGGCCAGCCTGGTGTCAGTCAAGAAGAGCCGACTACTGGCCAGCCTAGAGGACAGTAATGAACTTCAGATAAACACCGAGGCGGCTACCAGCGGCGCAAATGGCGGTCTGGATGCTGAATTTGCTGCGTTTTACTCTGAACTGGGCGAGTGTTCAGGCAGCAGCTCTGATACCAGAGACAAAGATAAGGAATGTGGAGCAGTGGGTGATGATGAGGAGGAGGAAGAAGAAGAGGAAGATGAAAATGAACTTAGTGGTACCAAAGTAAGGGCGCCCTACAGGACGGCGTGGGGGACGCTGGAGTATCACAATGCCATGGTGGTGGGGGCAGAACCACCTGATGGAGAAGAGGCACAAGTAAGGGTGCTCTACATCTACCCCACCCAGAAATCCATGAAACCCTGTCCGTTCTACCTGGAAGACAAATGTCGCTTTCTGGATAACTGCAGGTAAAATTATGAAGTTTTGTTTTTGTACCGGTTGTTACACTAATTTAACTAACTTAAAATTTAATAATTAATTAACGGAACATAGCCAATAAGACCTTTACCTATTTAAACCGAAGATATATTAACCCTCAGGCTTCATTGAGGACATTTTTGTCCATTTGGGCAGTTTTTCAAAGTTCGTCTGCACGCCATTATTAACACAGTTTGTGCAAATGGTACAAATATTTGTCGCAAAACCCCTCTCGACAAATTTTGAAATTCAATTTGGAATTTTGAAAATAGATTAAGGGAACACTATGAAAAAAACACACCATACTCTTGAGTCTTTAGTGGACAAAAACGTCCACTCGTAAAAGTGGTTATAAAAAATGTATACATTCATATTTTTTTTGTGCTTTTTTTTCATAGATCTGTTAAACAACTTCAGCCCTGCTCAAACATATAAAAAATTTCAATCATTTTGAGGATTTTATACATTATTTTTTGCAGAAGCTACAGGATCAAAAACTGTGGTGTAATGGAAGTCAATGGGACATTTTTGTCCTTGAGAGGCACAAGAGGATGGGAAGTTTTAAATCTGTTGCTACGCAAAAACTAATAAAGCATAAAATATGAAATTTTATCACATTATTGACATATCCAAGGCTGATTTAGAAAAATATATTTCAGTCACTCAGAATATGTTTTATGTAAAATATCTCCTCTTTTGTCTGCTTTTTTCATGAAAAAAATGAGCATCACACAATCAAGCTGGCATATAAAGGGTTAAAATTTAGATAATTATTCAATATTTGATTGTTTTGATCAGAACTGAAGTTGTTCACAAGATTTAAGCCCAAAAAGCAGAAAAAAATATTAATCTAGACCATTTTTAAAGCAGTTTTAGAAGTGGACATTTTTGTCCGTAAGAGGGTAGTAAATTTTAAATCTGTCGCTATGCAAAAACTATAAATGCAAAAAATTTTAAATTTTAGATATTTCATGACATAACCATGACTGATTTGTAATAAATGCCCCGTGCACAATAAATTATTTTTTTAGAAAATAATTCATGTTTTGTGTTTTTTCATAAATTACATTGATGACTTTGAGTATTCAAACTGGCATTTCAAGAGTTAAAATCCTCAAAATGATTGAAATTTTTATATGTTTGAGCAGAGCGGAAGCTGTTTAACAGATCTATGAAAAAAAGTAAAACAAATATGAATGTATACATTTTTTATAGCCACTTTTACGAATGGACGTTTTTGTCCACTAAAGACTCAAGAGTATAGTAAATTAGAATGAAGTCTGAGGGTTAATAAGAAAAATCACTCTGAATGGGTTTTTATTATCAGTCAGTGAAATATTTTAGTTAATAACTGTATAATTCACTTGGCTGTCAGTTCTAGTTGCACAATCTCAGAGTTATTGTGGCTTTCTGCAGGTTTTCTCATGGCGAGGTGGTGTTTGTGTCAGAGCTCAGGGAGTTCTTGGAGTGTGACCTCAGTAATCTCGAAGAGGGTTCGTCCTGCTTGGCTCGACATGAGGACGGCATCTGGTACCCCGCCAAAATAAAAGGTTCTTCATGAACTGTTTTTAGCTTTTTTAAATAGGGCTAACATGTCATCTAAATACAGTTTGGACACAATAAAAACACATTTTTATGTCAATTCGTTTGTGATTTGGTGTTTTCTTTCATCTTAGAAATTGACAGTGGTTTCTACACTGTCAAGTTCGACTCACTGCTGCTGAAAGATGCCGTAGTCGAGGCCGACGGCATCATCCCACCTCTGAGAGAAGACGACCCGCTCTCCTCGGACTCTGATGCTGAAGACATTGGAGATGTGGATGCTATGGGATATGCTAAAGGTACATAAACCATTTGCATACAAAATTTAACAGTGTCATAATATACCATCTTAATTTAAACTCATTGAAGGGTTGTGTATTTAAATATACAGTGCTGTGAAAAAGTTTTTGCCCCCTTACAGATGTATTTTTTTACTGACTCGTCACACTTAAATGTTTCAGATCAGCAAACACATTCCAGTATGAGACAAAAATAACCTGAGTAAATATAAAATGCAGCTTATTAATGATGATTAATTAAATCATCATTAATAAGGAAAAACAGCTATCCAGCCCAATCTGGCCCCGTGTGAAAAAGTAATTGCCCCCTTTGTTAAATCATGAATTAATTGTGATTATCCACATTATTTGGAAAACGGAGTTTAGTTTCACTTACTAGACTGATTACTGCCTGACCTGTAGAAATAGTAACATGAAGTAGGCTAAAAGATCTCAAAAAGCAACACATCATGTCCTGTTCTAAAGAAATTCAAGAACAAAAGAACCCATAACAACATCTAACGCACTGCAGGCCTCACTTGGTTAAAGTTAAGGTCAAAGGTCATGATTCAGCAATAAGAAAGAGACAGGACAAAAATGGCATCTTTAGTTCCAAGCTCAAAACCTCTCCTGGCCAAAGAAACTAAACACAAAGGCTCATCACACATTTGTACAAAACATCCTCAAGATTTTTGGGAAAATATTCTGTCACCAGATTATGACATGGTGGGGCTGCTTTGCTGCTTCAGGACCTGGACGACTTGCTGTAATTGATTGAACTTTGAGTTATATTTTCCACCAGAAACTCCTGAAGTAGAATGTAAATCCATTTTTTTTATTTATTTTCTTACATCTCTTTACCTTTCTGTTTTTTGCCTTTATTTTTCCTCCAGTTCTGGACTCTGCTGCAGAATCTGAGTTAACACCAAGCAGCGCTAATTTTGGTGGCTGGGAGGCACATACCAGAGGCATCGGATCCAAACTTATGATGAAAATGGGTTATGAATACGGGAAAGGTAAGGGTAAAACTGTACTGCAATAGATAGCCTTTTTTGTGTGAATTCCTGTCATCTATAAAATACTAATCATGTCAGTAATTTGTTCCTTTTTAAGCTTTTTTTGTTTTGAAACAAGCTACACTGAGGACAAATACAATTTGATTGATAAAACAGGTGCTGTTGAGTAACAACACACAAAATTCAGCTTTTTAATCATGTTGCAGAGGATGTGTTTTTTTGCATTTTACTACATTGCCCTACTTGAACACAACAACCTGTGCAACCAACAAACATGCAAAAGCACATTTGCACTGAACAGGTTTATAGTAAACACTGAGAAAGCTGCACTGCAGAAATGCCTCTGAATGCAGAGTTGTGTAAAATAAGAGCGCTAAGAGATGGTTTCAGCATGAAAAATAAATATAATTTACATACAAAAATATGTACAATAGAGATGCACAAGATACAAGTTATTTTTTTAAAGTGTCTTTGTTTCCTTAGGTTTAGGAAAGATGCAGGAGGGTCGAGTAGAGCCGGTGATGGCGGTGGTCCTACCAAAAGGAAAGTCTCTGGACGAGTGTGCAGAGTTGACACAGAGACGCACTCAGAGCAAAGCTGGGAAAGGCGACAAACAAACTGCTCGTCCAAAACGGCGCAGAAAGCCTCGAGTCGCCGTCGGACAGCGTCGAAATGTGTTTGACTTTTTGAATCACAAGCTTGGAGACAAATGCACAGATCCTGCAGAGGGGGGTGCTGCGGTGCCGTCGGCTGCGATCGGGGTGGAGGCTTACAGAGCAGGAAAAAGCACCAAGAGGAGTCTGAATGTGAAGGTGTTCCAGGCTGCTGAGAGGGTGTCTCAGACTGAGAGGGAGATCCAGAAACTCAGCGAGTCACTGAGCAGGCAGGCGGGCAGGTCAGTACACAGAAAGCTGGAGGCTTTTAGTGAAAGAGAAGGTTTATGTCACCATTAATCAGCTAAATGAAATGCAATAACTTAGTTTCAGCCTTTAGTCATTTATAGACTCCTACTAGTAGCTTTGATTTTCTTTTCAAGTAAAATTCAAATGAATTTTTGTCCACAAATGAGAGCGGTAGGAGTAGTGTGAGGATGTAAAGAGGATGTGAAGATTTGAGGTGAGATTCTTGTTTCCACAGCTACCAGTGTTGCTAAAATCAACTTTGCTTGTCACCTCTCTCCCCCTCCTTCATATCGGTTTGTTGTTTGTGTTTGCACAGGGATGCATCCAGAGTTAAGCAGCTGGAGGAGAAACTGTCAGCGGCCCGCCGCCTGCTGGCCCAGCAGAAAGCACAGGAGCTCTCCGTCCAGAGAGAGCACAAGAAGGCGGACACACACAAGAAGATGACGGAGTTCTGAGCTCCAGACTTTCAGAAAGACTCATGAAATAAAAGGAGGCGCTGCTATGCTGAAAATAAATTATGTTCCTTGGTTTTATTTGTTGTATACAATTTGTTTGTTTCTAAATACACAACTTTGCAACTAAACTCTGGTGTAAAGGATTGTTTCTCAGCTTTTTTTGTGATTTTACTTTTCTAGAAGAGTTTTCAGTCATCCTGGCCAGCGGCTCCTCAGCTGCTTAGTGCAGTTTACTCTGAGCATCATAGTGATTACAAAATGACGTCTTCAGGATCTAGAAGGTCTTTGCAGAGTTTTAAAGACACGCCCACATCCCATGTGAGTCTTATACACCACATCTTTGAAGCTACAACTACAACCTCTCTATTAAATAATACATTTAGAGCGCAGCCCACAAATCTGAGATATTTTCCATAGGTGACTGTTTCTTCCTTGCAGTCTAAAGTTTGGAATTGTGTTGTCAGGCAGCCGCCGATTTTAACCCTGAGTCATAATTTTGTTATCTATTTCTATCTGAGAGCGAGTACATATTGTTGCCGGGCAGGATTAAAAAAAAACAACTTTAAAACTCTGCTAAAGTTCAGCGTTAGCCGGAAACCATGAAAGACAGCTGGAGAAACTAATGTCTATCAGCAAATCGTAACAATCTCTCCGGCCCTAAAGGAGAAGAGATAACAAAACCTAAGCTAAGGCAGTGCTGGCCCTAATGAGATACAGTTTAAGTGTGCGGATGGACCCTGCAAGAGCTGAGCATAGTCACACCTGCAGAACTCCTGAGTCTTCCACTCTACCCTGAGGGAAGCCCAGCTCGCACTCTTTTCTGTTGAGTGGCAGCACGTTGACTGCTGGTGACCAGAGGGATCACATGGAATTTGCTGATTGTTGGTGAAAATGGCAAAATGCACCGAGTGTGTGGATTTAATGGGATCCCTCGAGGGTCTGTGCTTCACGCATTCCCCATTTATGAGCCCCAGGTCTGAGCTTACTGCTATCGAGTCGGAGACAGATTTACCCTGTGCGCTGTTTGTAGGGCAGCTCGTGTTTGGAGGCCAACTCACCTGGTGGTGTTCGCTGTTAATCGTCTCTTATCAGAACCTGCATTATGTGATGTAGGAGGTATGATGGAGAATTGATTTGGATGCCACCTCAGATGGTTTACTTGGGAATTCTTGTGAAGCTGAAGGTTAGACTGACTGCAGACTGCGCTTTCAAAGAATTTCTTTTGCATAATTAACATTTTAATTATAAGTATTTCAGCATTTGTTATTTTTTCCTTTAATAACCTGGCAGTTTCTGAGCAGACGGCCTCAGGCTGACCCTCTCAAAGCAGAATTTTAATAAATTATTCTTGTTTTTGCTCTGTTGAATGGGAAACCTTTGAAATTCAGAAAATCTTTATACAGATGTAATAAGTAATCTTCAGCTACAGCCATGGTACATTTTTAAAAGTCATATAATTATATGATTTTTCACAACAGAAGCTTATATTCTTAAATTTATTTCAAGTTTATTTAAAAACAGCAGCTCACAACATGTCATCTCAGGTCCACATCATCAGGTCCAGATTTAATGTAATAAAGTCAGTCTTCAGTGCCAGTTAATAACATTTATCCTGTATAAGGGAAACCAGCAGACTGCGTCAAACTTTCATTTCAATTTCATTCTGACAAGCACAGAACGATAGGTGACAGTGGAAAGAAAAAAACTCACTTTTAGTAATAGGAAGAAACCTCCAACAGAACCAGCTCATAATGAGAGAGGGAATGTGGTCAGCTTGTCAGCACAACTAAAGGGATGAGCCAGGATAACCCAAACTATGAGATTTATATACAAAAGGAATACTTTAAAAGCAGGTATTGTCTGCATGAGTCCCAGAGAGGACTGTCATTTATTTCAACAAAACTGACCCGAAACTAAAACTTGGTGCACCCGCTGGTTAAACAGCCTTTTTTGCATCAGTAAATTACTTGTTATGACTTTATTGATTTCTGAAGGATTTTAGCTGACTTTTTATATAGGTCCCTTTTTTGTTTTCCTTTTTTTTTTTTTTTTTACTTAAGGACCTCCAAATGATCATTTTCACTCTTCACATCTTATAATTTGTTATAATATAAAACTTAAAAGTATGCCCTGATCATGTGTTTGATTTACTTTATGTCACACAGATCTCTTCACACATCCTTAGTGTTTTTATAGCGATCAACTCTGTAAACAACAACAAAAAAGTCCCATTTGATGTGAAGCTATTTCATCGTTGGTTGTTGGATTTGTTTTATTTATCTGTTGTGCTGAAAGATGAGCTTTCATGAGCCTCTCAGGTTGCTGGACTGCAGAACAGATGCTCTTTCAGCAGGATTCTTTATTTGGATTCATGCATCATTCTCTCAGTTCTGACCCGTCTTATTGACCTGGTCACTGAGAGACGCCTTCATGCTCTCACTGCCATGCAGCCAATTTATAAATAGTGTTCGCTGTGTCTCGGGCAAATAGAAAAGTGTGTTTGGTCATAGATCAGAGAAGGATTTGTCTCTGAGTATTTTACATTCCGTTTTGTAAACTTCAAACTGCTTCTTTGTCTTCTTAGTGCAGCTTCTGTATGAAGGATCTGATTGATGGAGTGCAGCTGAAATGGCCATCCTCCATCCTCAGTAACTTCTGACGATCTGTTCACGGGATCATTAAGTCCCTTGTCACCTCCCTGATCAATTACTCATTTGATCGCTTAGTTTGGCTGGAGAGTCAATGGAAACAACTTCTGAAGTCTCATACTTCTTTCATTTCGTCGTTATTGAGGCCGCTGTCCTCCTGAGAACATTCAAAGCCAAAAAAAGTATTTAATGCCTCCTGATCTGTGACTAATCCACAGGAGAGGATGTGTCATTCTAACTAAGATCAGTGGATTTTTATTTACTTTCAAGATTTATGGGATTTAACTATAAGTAATTCTAATCATAATTTAAAGCAGTAGTTAAATATTCTTGTATTATCTTCACGCTCTGCAACCCTTACTGGATAAAGTGGTTTCAGATTATAATTTTGAACATATGCAAAACTTTTTCTGATTTTAAACAATAACAGTACAACTGACCTAAAAGCTGCTTTATGGACATTTGAGATCTAAATCACTATTTATTTTCTAAATTAGGACAATAAAAGCACAGCAGCTAGTTGTATTCGTGGTATTTCACCTGCTTCAACCCTGGTGTTTGGACTCAAAAGACTCGATGTGAAAAAGAAATCCAGAGAGGCGACATCAGCTTCATAGACCCACAGCAGGCATTTGACTTCAAATAGTGGGACAAACTCAGGTGTTTTAAAGAGGGCTGCACCTGTGCAAGCTATTTATAGAACATGTTCAAAAACAGGACTTTCTCTAAATGGATGCACCTGCGCCTTTCCCGCTCTTTGAAGCCTAACTCTGCAGGAAGTTGGTCCACATTGTGAGAAAAACTTGAGAGATTTATAACAAGATACACCACAGACAATTAGTGTGACTCAAATCATTTTGTCTATTTAGCTAAAAAATAGAGCTTGTGTGCAAAAACGCTTACTGGTATTGTTCTACAAAATAAGAAGCAGTTAGTTGGATTCCCGTAAGAGTCATTGGGTTTAGTCAGTTATTACATTAAAATGTCCCTCTGTGTTTAAATTAGCGACTAAACTCCTGACATGTGTATCCTCAGACTGTAATTGAAACTGAAGCAGGGCTGGACTGGGACTAAAAATCAGCCCGGGCATTTTGAGCGGAGACCAGCCCACCAGCTGACAATACACACTAGCACACGCGCACGCACGCACACACACAAACCTGCACGCACACACACACACACACACACACACACACACAATAAATTAGGGGAGAGAGTAATGATTGAATTTCAAGATATTTTCATGAACTATTTATTCATGATAGGAATAAACAGAACAACACATTTCCTCAAACATTGAGACCTTTAAAAGTGAAAAATGCAGAAAGGAAGGTAAGAAAAGCTGATCTGGTCTGGCATGTGTACAAATGTTATGTCAAAAACTTTATACAGTACTTACAAAGAAGAACCACTTGATCAATGAACAAAGTAGGATGGGATCCTGAAAAATATAACAGAGGAACATAGATGTGCTGAATATTAAAATGTATACATGACAGATTGTGAATGAGTGGTATTATCACAGATGATAGACTCACCTCATCAATAAACAGGAACAGCAGGTGCAACAAATATTTCTTCAAACACGGTAACCTTTAAATGTGAAAATAGTCAGACAGAACAGTGAGAAGGTATAATACTGGACTTGATCAGATGATCACAGTATCTTTAGTCTATAATAGAGTTTAATCCTGTATTCTAGACTGTACTCACCAAGAAGAAACCACCTCAGGTTTCAGAAAAGGAGTGACATCATCCTAAAAAAGATGTTAAGGCTGGAAGAAAACAGCTGTTTGTGTTTAATATTTATTCTACTAATTCTAATGAATTCTATTAGAAACATTTTCTGAGCATCAAGTTGGATCAAAACCTTTAGACTATTTAAACTTAAAGTCTAACCTGATCAGATCTGATCCATTCTAAGTGTTATTTGACCTCATCGTTCTACAGAAGGAGCTTTTTCAACAGCTCACTCTTCTCAGCCACCCTGTCAGAGTCCAGTGAGGACGTCCTTTTCAGTGATCAGCAGCAGAAACATTTCTGAAACACAGGAACACAATAATGAATGTCAAATAAAAATATTAATAACAATATGAAATGTGTTCTAAAGTCCAGTTTAGGAACAGGAGCTGATTTTTGAGTCTCTTGGTCACATGACCTGGAAGCTATTGGGAAAAAATCCATAATTTTCTAAAAAATATATTAATAAAAAACTTTTAATTTCCATGAAATGTGTTAAAAACTGCTGTGTCTGATTAGTCCAGTTTAGTTAGACAACTAGTAATCGGCTTGGGGCTTTTTGTTAGCCCCAAGACTCTCTGCCTGTATGTTGGGGTTTACCCCGGGGGACGAAAGGGCAGCTTCCCTACGCCTTCGGGTTGGGGAACGGGTCCTGTCTGTTGTTTGTGCTTATGCACCAAATAGCAGTTCAGAGTACCCACCCTTTTTGGAGTCTCTGGGACGAGTGCTGGATAGCGCTCCTACTGGGGACTCCATAGTCCTGCTGGGGGACTTCAACGCTCACGTGGGCAATGACAGCGTGACCTGGAGGGGCGTGATTGGGAGGAACGGCCCGCCCAATCTGAACCCGAGTGGTGTTCTGTTATTGGACTTCTGTGCAAGTCGCAGTTTGGCCATAACGAACACCATGTTCGAACATAAGGATGCCCATCGGTACACCTGGTACCAGGGCAGCCTAGGTTACAGGTCAATGATTGACTTTATAGTTGTATCATCTGACCTGAGACCGTATGTTTTGGACACTCGGGTGAAGAGAGGAGCGGAGCTGTCAACTGATCACCACCTGGTGGTGAGCTGGATCAGATGGCAGGGGAAGATGCCGCAGACCTGGTAGACCCAAACGTATAGTGAGGGTCTGCTGGGAACGCCTGGCAGAAGAGCCTGTCAAGATGGTCTTCAACTCCCACCTCCGGCAGAGCTTCGACCGCGTCCCGAGAGCAGTGGGGGACATTGAGTCCGAATGGGCCTTGTTCCGCTCTGCGATTGTTGAGGCGGCTGTTGCTAGCTGTGGTCGCAAGGTAGCCGGTGCCAGTCGTGGCGGTAACCCCCGTACCCGCTGGTGGACACCAGAGGTTAGGGGAGCCGTCAGGCTGAAGAAGGAGGCCTACAGGGCGTGGCTGGTCTGTGGGTCTCCAGAGGCAGCAGACAGGTACCGGCGGGCCAAGCGAAGTGCAGCAGTGGCAGTTGCCGAGGCAAAATCTCGGGCGTGGGAGGAGTTTGGCGAGGCCATGGAAAAAGACTATCGGTCGGCTCAAAAGAGGTTCTGGCAAACCATCCGGCGCCTCAGGGGAGGAAGGCAGCAACTCGCTCACACTGTTTACAGTGGGGACGGGGAGCTGCTGACGTCAACTGGGGCTATAGTCGGACGGTGGAAGGAATACTTTGAGGAGCTCCTCAATCCCACCGACGCGCATTCCGAGGAGGAACCAGAGCTGGGAGACCTGGGGACGGACTGTCCAATCTCTGGGGCAGAAGTCGCTGAGGTAGTCAAACAACTACGCAGCGGCGGAGCCCCAGGGGTGGATGAGATCCGACCTGGGTATCTCAAGGCAATGGATGTTGTAGGTCTGTTGTGGCTGACACGTTTCTGCAACATTGCGTGGTCATCGGGGGCAGTTCCTATGGAGTGGCAAACCGGGGTGGTGGTTCCCATTTTTAAGAAGGGGGACCAGAG
>SSNR01000051.1:356434-367305 GCA_006937965.1 Callopanchax toddi | reverse complement strand
CTTGTTCACGAGTGAGGGAAGGAGGGAGCGGGAGATCGACAGGCGGATTGGGGCAGCGTCTGCAGTGATGCGGACGCTGAACCGGTCTGTTGTGGTAAAGAGAGAGCTGAGCCAGAAAGCAAGGCTCTCGATTTACCGGTCGGTCTACGTCCCAATCCTCACCTATGGTCATGAGCTTTGGGTAGTGACCGAAAGAACGAGATCGCGGATACAAGCGGCTGAAATGAGTTTCCTCCGCAGGGTGGCCGGGCTCAGCCTTAGGGATAGGGTAAGAAGCTCGGACATCCGGGAGAGACTCGGAGTAGAGTCGCTGCTCCTCCATATCGAAAGGAGCCAGTTGAGGTGGTTCGGGCATCTGGTAAGGATGCCTCCTGGACGCCTCCCTCGGGAGGTGTTCTGGGCATGTCCTGCCGGCAGGAGGCCCCCAGGTCGACCCAGGACAAGCTGGAGGAAATACATCTTCAGTTTGGCCTGGGAACGCCTGGGCGTCCCAGCTGAGGAGCTGGTGGACTTGGCTGGGGAGAGGATGGCCTGGGCTGCCCGACTTGGAATGCTGCCCCCGCGACCCGGACCCGGATAAGCGGAGGAAGGCGAGGCGAGAACTAGTAATCGATCTGTGTCTTTTGGTAACGTGACCTAGAAACTTTTTTGTAAGGGTTAAACCGACTGGATATTTGTTGATGGTCCGTGACTCAAACCCTCCGGTACCGGTCTACCACCGTCTCAGTGGCATCCAGTGAGAATCCATAGCTAACTGTGGTGAACCAGGGACGGAATTCTGTCAACAAACTAACTTTAAACTAACTTCACCACCGGACCGGTCACCGGTCTACAGCTAAGACCACGATCAGTACTGCGTCATAGAAAAAGAAGAGAAATCCCGTCGCTGCATCACAGAGCTCTAAAATCTGCTTCCTAACTTCTGACTGCTAGCAAGCTCAACAAAAATAAACTAATAAAATAAACTAATGAACCAAACTTGATGAGCATCAGCCCCAAGACTGCAATTCATCACTTCTTCTTACCTGTTGACAGGGCCGGTTCTAGGCATAGGCTGATTAGGCAAATGCCTAGGGCGCCCTCTGCTGGAGGGGGCGCCAAATTGTCCCTTTTACAAATTTTTTTAATTTTTTTTGACAAACTGCTGGACACACCATTCATCTCATGTAAAGAGCAAAGTAAGTAAGTAATAAATAAATACATAAACTAAATAAATAAATAAAAAAGCACAACTTTTGCTGCATGAACAGTCAACGTGGCGCCCCATGGCTAGTGCCGCTGTGATCAGGTAAGGTGGGGGAGAGGCGCGCTGCGCGCATCCCTCCGTCCGGTTGTTTATTGATAATCAGTGTTGGGAGTAACGACTTCCAAAGGTTATTAATTACTGTAATGCATTGCTTTTTTCGGTAACGCAGTAATGTAAGGCATTACAGAAAAAAAGCTGTAATATTTTAACGTCAGTGCGCGTTACAGTGCACGTTTAACCCGGATTGAGGCGGTGGGTTCTTCAGAGGAGAAACGTCACTCAGCGAAAAATGTGGTCAGACAGAGCAGAGAGGAGTAAATCTGCAGCCAGTGAAACAAGTCCGGTTCTGTCCGGTCCGAAACTCATGCGTGGTTCGGTTCTGAACTCGGTCCAGAGGGAAAACGCGGCCCGAGTCGTGCGCGCTCACGGTGTCCAAGGCGCGTTAAGACATATGAGCGCATGCAGCGCTCCGTAAACTGAAGCGAGCGAACTGAGAAGTAGTTTCATGATAAAGAGTCACTCTGTTATTCACGTCAGAAGTTGGAGAGTTCACTCTCTCGCCCACTGAGCAGAGGAAACGCGCGTCATGCAGCCTCTGCTGCAGGAGGGAGGAGCGGACAGGTGGAGAAGAAGCAGACAGGTGGAGGTAGGAGTCAGTCAAACTTCTTGTGCAGAGAGATATATTTTTATAGATTTAAATATACTGTATATAGATATGATGGAATAATATATGGATAGGTAGGGATATATGGAGAGATATGGATGATAGATGGATGGATGATAATAAATGATGGATGGATAGATAGATAAATGCATATCCAGATAGTTGTATATCTCCATGTATCCATCACATCACCTTCCACTGGATGTGTAATGAGCTATATTTATGGTCAAATCCATATTTACAGTTATTTTGATGAGAGTAACTAAAAGTAATGCAAAAGTAGTGTAATGCCTTACATTTAAAAACAGTAATATTGTAATGTAAGGGATTACTTAAAAATGACAGTAACAAGTAATAAATAATGCATTACAGTTTTGAAGTAACTTGCTCAACACTGTAGATAATGCATGATGAGTCTGTGACGTTGTCAGTAATAGCACCTTGTTAAAAGTCGCTGGCAGAATAAAAAGACAAATCAAGCCCTCTGGGGCAGCCTTCAGGAAACGAAGAAAGGAAGAGGAGGAAAAACGGGCCCAAAGTAGAGGTATTTAATTAATATACATGAAATTGTGAACATTTTTCCTGGACCATCATTTAGCAAGTTAGCTAAGACTAAAGGGCTATCATGCTGTTGTGCCCCTCACTTATTATATGAATGAATGTCATCAGTTCAAGTTTATCCAACTTTAGTACATTGCTTACTACTTAAAATTTGCAAAAGTTACGTTGTTTCTTTTCTGGGCAGTAGGGGGCGCCAAAATCATTTTTCGCCTAGGGCACCATTCAGTCCAGGGCCGGCCCTGCCTGTTGAAGTTCAGAATCCTCCTCTTGAACCGGCCCAGCCTCCGGCCGCCGGTCTCCTCCTCTTCATCATCATCTTCATCACCTGCCGAACGAGCAAGTGATTCTGGAGAGGAGGAGGAGGACGCTCCACCATGGCCCCCGACAAACATTTGTGTTATCTTCACATATTTGGAAGCATCTGCTGCCTTGTTGTTTAGTTCTAACTTTTCCCGCTCCTCCTCTTCGTTTTTTTCCGGTCTCAGTTTTCCCGATCTCATCTCGCTGCATGATTGATTGACAGCTGAGAGAGGGGGGAACTCGGCCCTGGGCTGTGATTGGTCCAGCCCATAATCAATCATGTCTAATGGGTGGACCTACCCGTTTTGTAAACCAATAGGAAAGACAAACACTGTCCCGACTCCCAAGTATCATTTGTTCGGAAAAAAAAACCACCTGGCAGCCGGCCCAAAATGACCTGCGGCCCAGCGGGCAAATGCCCGCTATGCCCGATGGCCAGTCCACCCCTGAACTGAAGGTGAAGTCTTTATCAAGGTAAATGTATTAACGTGACATTTAGCTGTAATTAATAACTCGTGACCTTGCGTGACATTTTGCATTGCTTTCTGGGGGAGCCAACACATTATGGAGCTTTACCATCTGGTGTCAATTTACCTTTTTGTGTATTTAATACTAACAATATTGAGATTCCTGGTGGAAAAGCAAGTCTTATCATTTAATGGAAATTAAGCAGTCTAAAAACCATCTTTATTTAATTCAAAATGATGCATTATTAACACAACCTTGTGTTTTTCTTTTTTTAAAATTGAGGGACTAATAAAAATTAATATCCAGCAATGCACTTATTTTTGCTCAAAAAGGTCAACTTTAATTTGTTTTTTCTATGTGTTTTACTCACTTATTGTTATGACAAATCAATTGTACTATTTTGTATTTACAACTGGTGTTTTCTCTCAAAATGAGAAGTAAATGAATCTGCAGTTCTTTCACCTTGTTTTCATATTGATCATATTTTCCAGTATGTCCTCTGACTAAATCTGTATAATGATCAATGCTGGTTCTATGCTGAGCTGGTGGAAATACAATAGTTTGTTGGCTGAGGTCAAAATTGAGGTCGTCTCTGTGGGTATTCGGGTGTAACGTTACGCACTTTTTCTTCCAATCGGAGGTTTTACTCAGGCGGAACAGCAGGACAAAGATGCATGAGAATCAATGCGAAGAGGCGTTAATTAAAACCCATCTGCTTTGCATTAAACGGACTGAAAGTGTGTCGCTGTCATGTCTAAATCACACCCCGGTGCTCCGCTGTAGAGCTTTAGGAGAACAGCCTGACCCAGTAACTTATACACATCACTTTCAACAAGACAAGTTCAAACTGCTGCAGTCGCTTAAAGAGACATGGTTATAAATATATAACAGCTCGGCCCAGGCTTCCCACCTTCGTGGTTTTACTCACGATAATTAGCTGCAGCTCTTTTTTTATCTCCTCAGTCCCTGAACTAAATACATGACAGAACGCTGCTTAAAGGTGTCTGAGCTCCAAGTGAAACTTCTGCATTAATTCTGACTATATACAGTACTGTATAAAAGTTTTAAACCACCACTTATTTCTTCATACCTTGCTCTCAAGGAGACAGATTTTCTAGTAATCTTTAAAAGGGAATTTGGGCAATTTACTCCAGGCTTTCTGAAGGTCTAAGAGAGTTTTTCTTTGAATTATGGCTGCATTTTTACTCATTTTCTGTCTGTGCTAACTTCACAGGGTGTGCTTGAAAGATTTAGAGAAGTGTACAAGTGAAGGATAAATGTAGCAGTGACTGAAGTAAAGCAAGCCTAAAGCAACAAACATGAAACTCATGTTTGACAAAGTCTTAAATGTGTAAGGTAAAGTCCTGATAGATGTGTCATTCTTTGGCTGATCATTTACTGTTTGACACATTTTTGGTTAATAACTTTTTGAGAATCATTTAGCATTTGTATGTATATTATTTATACATTTTTTAATATCCTTCCCTGATATCCTAGCTGCCCTGATAGAACGCCTCACCTTCTCTCTAGAGCTAAGCCACCCTACAAAAGAAGCTCATTTTTGCCACTTCTTCCAGATCTAGTTCTTTCCATCAATAGGAAGAAATTCACTCCCAACCCAGAGGAATCATTCCACCATTTTCTGGTAAAGCAGCACGGCCTCAGATTTGCAGGAACTGAAGTTTATGGCTTGCAGACACCAACAGAACTGCATCATCTGCAAACATCCGATATAAAATCCAGGGGTTCCCAATTTTCGCCGTGTAGATTATTTTTGCAAATGACCATCAAACCACATTTGGCCTCAAAGCAACCAGATGACATATTAGAGTAGTATTACAGGTGGAAAAGGACAATTTTATTTGTTTATCATTGTTATACTTTCATAAAAAATAATTGGTCAGAGCTCCCTTTCCAACATTCTAAAGCAAACTTTCCTCACAAGAAAAATCTCTTGATAGTTGGAACACATGATTTTTTTCTAAACAGATTTTATATACATTTTTAGTTCAAATAGCCAAATATTCTGAACACAGCCAACATAAAACACCTTCTTAACAGAAAACCAAGTGTTACATCTCAACTTCTAATGTTAGTCTCTTTCCTGCATGGGCAGCTGCCTCTCCTCTCACTCACGTATAAGCCTGTCTTCCTGCAACACCTCACCTCCCACGTTATCTCAAAGCAAGACTTCAGCAAGTTTTCTGCAGAGATTTTTTTCCCATAAATCTGCCAGACATCTATATAATAACAATGTGAGCCTGACAGCTGCAAACACAAGCACTTTTGCTTTGCCGTGTTTAGGTTCGGCCATAATTCGGTTGAAGTTTGTGGTAATCAGGAATGTCAAATATGCTTCTTAATACAATGCAGTGTTAAAAAGAAATAGATTTTTTAAATGAAAGGGAATATGATTGTGTTCTTTTTGGGGGGAATAATTGTTTTGCTGATATGATATACATTTATTTCCATTGTCCTTGTGTTACAGTAATGAGCTTTTTAAAATAGGGCTCCACTTAAAGCTAATGACAGGAATTTTATCAAACTTCACTCAGACTTTCACAACTTCCACTTTCTATCACTTCTCAAACCCTAAAGCTGACTAAACCACTCCAATGAACTTACATGAATATATTATATTTTTTAAATTAAAAGTCAGACGCTTGCTCATTTTTAATTTTCTTTTTAAATATCAGTGTGTAAAGTGTAAATATCAGCTTGCTCTGTCAGGCACAAACATAAGGAAATGTTCTTTTGTCTGTGACCACGTGTGATGGTAGGATGGAGCAATGGACCAGGGCTTCATCAGCAGCAATGAGGACTAGACCCTGGTCAGAACTAAAAGATGAAGCTCTTGATCTACTAGTTTGTCTATGCTAACGATCACCTTAAGGCAATAAGATTTCATAACCAAAACAACAAGATCTCTGGTAGAAAAAGTTGGTATCATATCTTTCTAGGATGGCTGGACTCTAACTTTTTATATTTATTTAACCAGGAAAGTCCCATTGAGATTCAGAATCTCTTTAACAAGGGAGTCCTGGATCCTGCACCCTATAGGGCATGTTGTGATCTGTGGGGGAAAACAGAAAACCCGGAGAAAACCCACACATGCATGGGGAGAACATGCTAACTCCACTCAGAAAGGCCGCAGCCGGGATTTGAACCTGCAACCTTCTTGCTGCGAGGCAACAGTACTAACTACTGCACCACCATGCAGCTGGTTGAAGATAGATTAGGAGCTTCTTCATCAGAGGGAAGGTGAGACTAGAGCTGCTGCTGCTCCTCATCAAAAGGTCTCAGCTGAGCTGGTACACACTTCTCACAATAGGAGACCCCAGACCTGAATAGATGGATGGATAAATGGGTGGATGAATGGATAAACAGACGGATGAATGTCTTCCTGAACAGGATTCTGTAGCTGTAATGAAAAAAGCCACATGTTTATTTTCTCTGATTTCATGCTGTGACGGAAAAATGACAAACCTCACTTTGTGCTTCTGACTTTCGCACAAACTGAAATCCCTCCCATAAAACATTCTGACACATTTTCATAGAATCGTGGTTTTCTGAATATATCTTTATTAATGTCTTGTGAAAGCTGTTAATTCTTACCTGTGCTATCATCAAAACACTGCAACATTGTTGGAATGTTAAAGCGAAGTCATAAATCAAACCTCCTATAATCTTATGAGCAATCATTGTCTGGTCTTAATCTATTATCAGGATTTCTAAACTGTCAGTCTTTTTTCCACACTTTTTATCACAAAGTGACAGGTTGAGCTATGCAGCTCAATGTCAGAAATGAAGTGGCTCGGTGGGATATTTTCACTGTTGGCCTTTGGCCCTTATAAAGAATTGATTTGCCCACGGGGACCAGAGACAGGAATTTCATCTTGTTTCTTCATGGAAAACCTTTCATAACAAAGGATGAGAACAAGGATTGTGTCCCTCTGAACAGAAAATAAAAAGGACTATTAATAAACTGTTTTTTCTATCAATCTACGACAGCCAGTCTTCCTGTCAGTCTTCCTGTTCGTTGATGCAGAGTTTCTAGATCATTCCAGCCAGCCAGGGAGGAAGGAAGAGTCCTACAGATCCCAGAATACACACCAGCACAAACATCCAGAGGAATATCCTGTCAATGACCATCGCCACATACTTCCAGTCCTCCTTCACCTAGCAGAAAGAACAAACAGCAGAGAGGGACATTTCAAATTTCACACCACGCCACATTTCTTCTGGAACAGTCAGCACTTTTCACCCTTCATTGATTTCTCTTGAATGGTTGATGTTTTTTCACTATGAGGCTGCGTTTTTCTAACTGTCAATCGATCCTTGTTATGTTTTTCTCTTATGAAAGATTCACAGTCAAATTATAGACGTCCCGTTGTCTTGAAATCTTGCTTCCTGCAGCAAGAGTGTGTAATGTAGCACCCAACAAGGGCATTTCTTCCTTTTTTACATGATAATTTGCATAGGTTTTTTATGGAGGGTCGTTACTGCCACTTTGATGAAAGATTTGTAAATCATGATGATGTACAATCTCATGGAATAATTTTGATTTAGTTTATGTATTTCGCAGATACTTTTATCCAAAGCGATGTACTTAGTATCCTATAATGTTCAGATTGTGAAATAAATGTGTTTTTCTTCGTATTTTTGTTTTTAAAAAGTCATAATTATGAGATACATTCTCATAATTAGACAAAAAAACTTCTCATATTTTAAATATTTAGTTCATATTTTGGTGAAGCTAATATGAGATGAGTAATCATACTGTAATTATGAGATAGTAAGTCATTATTTTGAAGTGCTGAGTCATAATTATGACATACTATTTTATAATTTTAGACAAGAATTAACTATTTTTTTTTTCATCAAAGTAGCAGAAACATGCTTCTATAGTTCAGTGTCCTGGAAATGCATCATTGCTATTTTGCAGAAAACTAATAAAGCTACACAAAAACTTGTCTGAAGGATGTTTGGGACATTTTATTAATGTAATATCTGAATTTTTATTCAGCTTCACATCTTTATAACATAAAATCTATAATTTCATAGTATGGAAATCATGTTTGTTCTATTTGAGTTTGATTTTAAACACATTATCTTATTTTAAAAATGAAAAACAGCAACAGAAGTGTCTCATATATTTGATTCTGATTAGATGTTGGAGAGTGCGTAGGAGCTATTTTTAGTCTTATAATATTCCAGCTTTGAGTGTGAACGTCTTAAATAATTAAGGTCAAAGTTTAGAAGAATGAACTGAAGCACACAAAAGAAGAATTTTTATGCAGTAAGCACTGTTAAATTGAATTTACCAGCAGCAAAAGTCTTAACATTAGAATAAACTTATTACAATTTCAGATGTGAAGCTATAAGAACATCTTAAAGGTTACATCAGGATTCAGAATAAACGAGAACTTTGGTTGCAGTGCAGCTGTCTGTCTGCAGGTTAACACATTAAATATTAACACAGAGCTGCAGGAAAAGCCCTATTTTTACAAGAGAACTGCAAACATATTCAAATGTAACCCATGCATACAAGCATACATAAACTTTTCCTAAATATATTTCTGCTCCTGAAACATGTTTTGGATGCACATTTGTTGCAAGGTGATTTTACTTGTGAATTCTATCAGCTTGGGCAAAAACATTGACAAATCTAAAACCCAGTCACATCAGTGTTTCTCAGATGCAGAGGCAGAATTTGTTAGGAGACTGCAGTTTAAGCCAAAGGATCTATTTTTTCTTAAAAAGTTGTTTCAGAGCCTAATCAAGATCAGGTAGTCATAAACCTGACAATTTAANTACCTGACAACATATCCCTCATGGAGAAGTGACTCACCGTTAAAAGGAATGTGAGAAAACATTATTCACCCATTGAAGTTGGACAGTCTTCCTTGGGAAAAGAAACTGTTGTTTTGCCTCCACCACCCACCTTCCTCTAAATGCATGCTTGTTTGCTAGTTTTTAAGACTCGAGCTTGTGAAATTCGCTGGATTATTGTCAAGAGATTTAAAATGGCAAAGTGAGAAACGTGGAAAAGGTCTGAAAAACGACAGCATTTTAGCAAATGGCAAATAAAATGTGTTGACGTCTAAAGAATCAATCCAGCGCTGAGGAGGCTGTCAGTGTCACACACATCCTCATTACTGGGGAGACTCATGAGAAGTGCCTCTGCAAAGAGCACAGGAGGGCAAAAGTACACCGGGGATGCAAAAGTGCACCGAGGAAAACTTCGGTGATTTGGATGTTATGGATGATGGAGAAGGTTATTAAAGGTGCCTCCAAAAAGTTTTCAGAAGGGTTGAGGACCCCTCACCAATTTAGGAGTTTGATTGTTTTACTTTAATGGAAAAAAGCTGCAATTTCTTCTTTTTTAAAGAGGTTTTTGTGCTTTGGAAGACAAAAACACAACATAAGCACATAAAATAAACGTTGCAGCTCACAAAGCTCATTCTCTCCTCCTTAAAGTTTATTTTCATAAAAATATTAGACCTCTAAAATATTTATAGGGATGATATCTCCTCCCCAAAATAAACCTTTCCCACCTTCATCGAGTCACAGCATGCTCAGAAATATATACCTGAGATGGAAAGTAATGATGTTAACTTCTCATTTTAGAAACAGTTTAGTTTAGAATCTTTTGCATGACAGAGAAACTGAAGACCGCTCTGACTACACTGAGATTTATGTCATTTTTGTCCTCTGCTCTGTCTGTGAGCTGCTGCAGAATATGTATAAAACATATTTTATTGGAATATATTTTAATAAAATTCAGCAGAATCTTGTTCAGTTTACTTCTGCTGTCAATCGATGGTAATCAGAGCATTGTTTTACAAACAGATTAGCATTTAGCATGGTGCAATAGTAAGTTACAGCGGGTTTTATGCTATATTCAGTTTTTAAACTGTTTTTCCCCCCAACATTTATTTAATCAGGTAATTTCCTAATGAGATTAAGAGACCTTAAGGCAGTTAGGGGTTCAGCATCTTGCCCAAGACATGACATCAACACATGACTTGGGCTGTGGTTTGAACCCTGTCACCCAATTACAGATGACATGAATAAACTTTGGAGGATATTCTATTTTTATGGACCTTTTTAAATATGAACTTTAACTTTTAACAAGGCGGCTTTGTTGATTATTTGTTAAATATTTGTATTTTTTGTTAATGCTAATGTTCTTTTGGTTGTCATTAATTTAGCTGGTTTACTGTGTTTCTATCTTCTTGTGTCCTATACTCGTTTCCTTTGTTTCCTTGCATTTATTTGATTAATCTCACCTGCTCTATATCCACTCATTCTAGTAATTACCCTTCCTTGTTTATATAGTTCTTGGTTTCTCAGTCTCCTTGGCATTATTTACCTGCTATTTTCCTGTGATCTCTTGTGCATTCAGTTTTGTAAATTTCTGGGATTTTGGCTTGCCCTGTCACTTTTATTTTGTTATTAAATATGTTAACTCAGGACATAAAGGAGACCCTTCATTACATAAGTAATCGCTCTGAACTTACTGAAAAGTCTGCGTCCTCTGCCCTGAGATGATCAGCGATGTACTGAACTCCCTCTATGGCTCGTTGCATAGCTGGTGAAATAGTTGGAATCTGACGGTCTAGTTGGGTA
>SSNR01000051.1:318052-352310 GCA_006937965.1 Callopanchax toddi | reverse complement strand
ATGACAAGCCATTTGTAGCTCATTGATTGAGTTTGAATTAACTCAAATCCAAAGTGGATTGCTGCCATCTTAAAATAACGCCAAGGATCTAAATTTCAGAGTTGGCCACGCATCACAACATGCTAATCATTTTCTGTTGGATTTGACCCCTGAATTCACCACAAGTGCTATATTTAGCTGCTTCTGCTGATATCCATCCATCCATTTTCTTCCGCTTATCAAAGGTCAGTTTGCGGAGGTGACATGTCCAGGAGGGAAGCCCAGACATCCCTTTCCTCAGCAACACTTCCCAGCTCCAGGCCAGAGACACATCATTTGTCCCCAAGTCCAGTTCTCAAGAACTACTCTCCTGGGACCTTTAGATGTATCCTTGCTCAAAAACACCTGAATTCCCTCATCAGCAAATCATTCAGTTCTGCAGAGGCCTAGTAACGAGCCATTCATTTGATTCAGGTGTGTTGGAGAAAGGCTGCATCTAAGAGTTCCAGGATATATCTCTCGAGGACTGGACTTGGGCACCCCTGCTATACATCATCCCTGAATTTTTTGGTGGTCTTCTCACTGTGGGATGTGTCTGGAAAACCTCCAGAGGGAAACAACCAGGAGGCACCCTAATCATGAGATGTGGACCATGATTGAAAGAACTAGATCCTGGATGCAGGTGTCAAGCTCAACCTTAGAGATAAGATGGGGAGCGTCATGTGAGGTTGTTTGTGTATCTGATTAGGACACCTGCTGGTTGACTTGCGTGGAAATACAAAATTTACGGCAGCGTAAAGGTTCATTAAAAATGCTTGCTTGAATTGCTGTTAAAATTAGCTGACTGGAGTTGATTGAAGACAGCGGCAATAGGTTTTGACTCCATTCATACTGTTAGCTCATCTACTGTCTCCAAACTGAAGCTATTCAGGAAGCTACCTGCAACCGGTAAGATGATTATTTAAAACTTTTACAAAAAACATGTAAAAAATTTGGCTTCCAAATGAATTTGGGACACCAGAAACATTCTGCAACAAGCGTTCTGCAGCTTGTTGAAACACACCCAATCACGCTTCATCTTCTATTTCTCAGCAGAATATATTATTTTCTCTGAAGCTTATATTCCTTTGTAAGCCTCTCCATTAAGGCCGACCTTGTTCACATTTATTCCAGCTAAATTACTCCACGAAATTGGCACGAGCTACGATGTTTGGCATGAAAACAAATTCCTCATATTTTTCCCCACAGTCCTGCCGTCTGTTGAAATTAAGTCATCAGCATTTGAAAAACACGACATATGATTTTGTCTTAAAAATGGCAGCAATTAGTAGCAACTGAGTGATAGAAACGAGCTAATTTAGTGCAATGTGTTGATGCAGATCCTCACTTGTTGTAGAGGACAATATCTGGCCTCCAGATAATCTCAGAGGGAATACGGATGGAGGTGACATTTTCATATTCCTCCGGGTTCCAGCGGAGTTTATAATCATTCCATTCCTGCAGGAAAACAATAGTCATGTTTATATACTGCAGCTTTTTACTGCACTGCATATTTAGCATCGGTTTTCTTCTTTTCTTACTTGTTTAACCCAGACGTTCGTCGTCATCATCTGGTTTTTTTCATCCTTTTCATGGAAAGAAAATAAAACATGGTGTTAGCTGTCTCCCAAATTTATGTCAGTCATAATTTTTTGAGATTTATTTGTAATCCACTCAGAAAAATATAATAAAGCGGCCACTGCTTCATGCAGAAGCACCCTGTTATAGTTTTCCAGCAAGCTGCTTTCTCCAGCTCTTCCAGAGCAACATCTAAGACAGTGAATACACTCTGCAGGAAAAGACAACTTCACCTGGAGTTGACACTCACCGCCAGGCATGTGGAGCAAGCACTGTCAACTAACTCAGTGTCAAAAAGCTGGAAAATCATCTTTGTGAGGAGGAAAAGTTGCATAATATTAGTCTATATCCTCTCCAGACAAGTTTGTGTGGATTTATTAAAAGTGTTTCTGTAAAAGACAACAGATGTCATACTATTGGAAATGCACACTTGCATGTATGTGCATGCACTTGTCTTAAATGCCAAGATGCCATGAATACCAATCTTATTATATTTATTGTGACTCTTAAACAGTTCATTAGACTGCTTTGGATATTTACTGCCTTTGTTACAATACAATATAAAATGTAATTTAGGAAAATAACACAATCTCTGTTTGTTTCATTTCTGCTGATAAGTGATCTGTCTTGAAATTTATTACACTTGCTTGGTTTTGCTTTGAGCACGTTATAATGAATCTATATAAATAGAAAGGGTCAAATTAGGACGGTGTCCTTCATGAAGTTATTCTTCAAAACAACATACAGCCAGCACATATAGTTCAAACTTATTATCTGCTGTAAAGCTGATTTCAGTACAGCTTGGCATATTTTACCATTTGCCATTGACATAATTTATATTTCATGAAATAAAAAAACACAAACCTGACCCCACTTCTCCTGTTTTTAACACTTTAAGAGAGGTCACACACTGGCACATAAGATCATTTCTTTTCCAAAGGAAGAAAAATCATGTTTAGCACCAACAGTCGGTAATAGTTTAATATATTTCTAATATCAATCCATCAGTGGAAGGAAAATAAAGCTATTAGTCTCTCTCATATTGTTCGTTTGAATGACACTGGAAGAATGTCACTCATTGCTGGAGGAACTTTAATCGTGGTGACAAATAAATGCCAGAACTAAAGCAACATTCTCAGCAACACCAACGCTGAAACGAAATAACATTTTCTACAGTAATAATCTGCCTAAATAGTCGCCACATGGCAAAAGAACAGCAATCAAATCATAAACAACCCTACAAGTCATTTCCATATATAGTAGGGGTGTCCAAACTCTTAGAGACGTGGGTCACCACGTTTACTAACCACGTTTTACGGTACTGAGGGGCCGCACACATCTGATTGAATATTAAAATGCTACAACGATGTTATTTTTCCGTTCTTACCTGCTCACCAATACATTAAATACACAAAATGTTTATGAAGAGAACAAAGTGTTTTATTGTTGTTGCACACAAGTCTGTTTTTTGTCTTTACCATTAAATTAGATTAAATTAAGGTCAAATAAATAAAGTATGGTGTTAATAAAAGGCACACACTTTGTATTGTGCTTAACTCCTTCACATTTTTAAAGATTTATTATCCTCTGGATAATAAATAAAATTATTTATAAAAATAAAAATTCTACCATTCTTGAATTGCAGTTGAGGGTCGCACTTAATCACTCGAAGAGCCACAAATGGCCCACGGGCACTGTTTTGGACACCCCAAAATTTAGACATAAGAATAGAACAAATGCCTCCTTTTTCTCCTTCTGCTGAAAAGTGAAGCCTGTGTTGTGTTTTTTGGAGCCAGACTCTGCAATGTATAGGTTTAAAAGTCCCGCCTATCCTATTTAAAAAATCATTACAAAACTAATTACAACTAAATATATTAGTTAGAGGAATATTGGAACACGTAGCTGCAATGCACAAAAAAGAATCGACAAAAGTCAACACTTGGAAAAAAATACCTGGGTCTTATTGTCATTTTTTAAAATCAGGATGACATCCTTTTTATCTATGTGGAGGGGGCGGGACTTATTGATTCCAGGTTTTTTTTACTAAAAGTAATCTTAATAATTCAGAAAAAAATGAGCTTTTTTGTCTTTTTCAGGTGAATGCAAAATGCTTCTGTAACTATCCACTTATGAAAAAATCTGATTTTCTTTCCTGCTTGTACAAATTTTCAACCACCACAAGGGGAGCTGCAGCCCTCACTCCCCACGTTAATAGTTACATGAAAGGATTTGTTCAGGGAAACATGAAAGACATTAAAAATGTCTTGTTTGTATTTGATGAAACCTTTCAAGGCTGTAAGGCTTCACTCACCACGTCAATCAGCTGGGCGATCGACAGTCCAAAGTGAACTAACACTGTGTCTGAAGTGTTTTGCACCGGCCGTGAGAGTTTGTTGTAATTTACAAACAAATTTTGGAGGAGCCTTTCTTCAGCGTGGCCACGAGGTCCAGGTTGAGAACATGCTGAAAACAAAACAAAAAACATACATTAAAACCAAAAGCTTCCCCTTTTTCCAGATGCCGTATGTGCAAATTTTGTACAAGGACCTTATTTATTTTTTAAACAATTTGAACATCCTGTTTTTCTATTCATGGCTGAAAGTAGAACCCATCATTTCAAACACACGAGGTTCTATTAACAATATCTGCAGTGAGTTTAGCTGATGCGGCTATGACAAAGAATACAGAGTGTAATGTGAAAGTAGGGTGACCTCTATTATACAGGTGGCGTATGGTTACATGAGACAGTATCTGAGGGATGAGACAAATGGGTGGGGTGGGGGCGGGAGGAGGAGAAGGGGGGGGGGGCAGGGAAAGCAAAGGCAGAAAGATATATCTGAATCTGAGGACATCCGTTGTGTTTCAGTCCAGACGTCTCATTACTTCTCCCTCCCCCTCATTCCATTATTGTTGAAAGTTATTCATTCCACTATATTTCTCCATATTTCAGTGTCTTGTCTTTCTTTATTTTAATTATTTGAGCAAAATATCTTTGAGGCATTTCACATTGTGAGTTTTAACACGTGGAAGCAAATCATAGCATTTCATTTACAAGAAAGTTTTGTTATATTGCTTTTAACGTAAGCTGAATAGTAAATATTATACATAAATATGACCTGGTGTATTAACTTGCATTCTGAGAGCAGGGATCAGGTGTTGCTATCATGCTCCTAGCTCATATCTGCTGTCCACTCAATCAAAGCTGACGGACTGTCCTTCAGATGACTGAAAGCTGGCATCCACAATTCTGAAATGATTCGGATCAATAACTTATTAAATTGATATACTTCATTTTTTCCGTCTGACTTGTTCTTTTCCTTCTTGCACCTGAATCTGTTTGACATGTCTGGACTTTAGACAACCTTGAAATGCCTGTATGACTTCAGATGAGAGGAACTGACTTTAATCATGGTGGGCTTACACTGAATGATTGTGACAATATGTAATTCAGATTAAGTCTACTAAAAGGCATTTCTAAGCAAAATGCATTAATGTTTAATAGAATTAGCACTAATATGGAATACCTTTTGGAAATATAATCGAAAAGCAAATCTTAGATTTGGCACATAAAGTTTGATAAATTGCATTTCTTGTGTAAAGTATAATTCCTTTTCATTATTCAGATGTCACAGAGCAGCTAAACCCAAATAATTATTCTATTTTGATCAGTGCACTCTCTCAGGCCAGTGCTGCAACAACAGCAAATAAACTCAAATACTCGTTCTTAACTAGGCAGATGAAAATGTTTTCAAGGCTGCATAGCTTGAGTGACAGAGGCTGTTTCTGCTCCCATTCAATTAAAACAAAAAACTATAGAAAACACGCTTTTGTGTCCTTAAGGTTGCGTGTTTTTTTTGTTTTTTTGCCGGAGATTCTGACTCACACTCTAAATTCAGCCTTAAGCAAAAGTCCTTGCCTTTTTAATGAATAGTAAGACTAGGGCTGGACTGTACAAAGATGACTAAGATTAGAAGAAGAGCTCAGCTTTGTTTATTTTTCAGAATAGCAAGTCCCTCTGCTGTTTTCAAAGAAGGTCTTTGTACAAAGCAATACAAGGAAGAAGAAAAATGTCAAAAAGTTTTACGACAAGTTCTGTTTTTATGCTGCTCACTGGTATTACAGCCTAGTAATTAGTAATTGGGATGCCAATAGTGATAGCAATGAAGGATTTGGATTAATTTCAACAAAAAATATGTATGTCTTGTGATTTAAAAAGCACAAATATTATGGTACAATATGATATATCAGAAGTGTACAATAATACAATGAAACAATACAAAGAGATAAAATACAGTTTGATACAATACGATATGACAATACAATATGATATGATACACTACAATATGACGATACAATACGATATGATGCAATGCGATATGATACAGTGCGATGTGATGGTGCAATACGATTTGATACAATACGATATGATGATACAATATGATAAAATGTAATACGATATGACGATACAATACAGTATGATACAATCTGATATGAGGATACAATACGATATGACAATACAGTATGATATGATGCAATACGACATGACGATACACTACGATTTGATACAATCTGATATGAAAATACAATACGAAGTGATACAATGCAATATGATACAGTAAGCTGTGACAATACGATATGATGATACAATACGATATGATGCAATACAATAAGATGATGCAATACGATGTGCTATAATACGATATGATACAGTGCAATATGACGATACAATGCGATAAGATACAGTATGATATGACAATATGATGCGATACAGTACAATGTGACGATAAAATACAATATGATGATACAATACAATACGATTTGATACAATATGATATGATGATACAATACGGTATGATACAATCTGATATGAGGATACAATACGATATGACAATACAATACGATATGATGCAATACGACATGACGATACAATACGATTTGATACAATCTGATATGAAAATACAATACGATGTGATACAATGCAATACGATACAGTAAGCTGTGACAATACGATATGATGATACAATACGATATGATGCAATACAATACGATGATGCAATACGATGTGCTATAATACGATATGATACAGTGCAATATGACGATACAATGCGATAAGATACAGTATGATATGACAATATGATGCGATACAGTACAATGTGACGATAAAATACAATATGATGATACAATACAATACGATTTGATACAATATGATATGATGATACAATACGGTATGATACAATCTGATATGAGGATACAATACGATATGACAATACAATACGATATGATGCAATACGACATGACGATACAATACGATTTGATACAATCTGATATGAAAATACAATACGATGTGATACAATGCAATACGATACAGTAAGCTGTGACAATACGATATGATGATACAATACGATATGATGCAATACAATACGATGATGCAATACGATGTGCTATAATACGATATGATACAGTGCAATATGACGATACAATGCGATAAGATACAGTATGATATGACAATATGATGCGATACAGTACAATGTGACGATAAAATACAATATGATGATACAATACGATATGCGACAATGCGATACAATACAATATGATATGATAATACAATGCAATGCGATATGACGATACGATATGATGCATTGTGATGTGATACAATATGATTTGATACAATACAAACACATATTAAACTATAAAAATTTACAATTTGATAAAATGACATAATCACTGTTGGCCAAAATCTGTATCTCCAAAAATGCAACTTTTTACAAAATTTTAAAACATGGCGTTTCTTTTACAAATAAGAAACCTTGGATCGTTACAAGCCACAAGCTCTTCCTGACACACGTTTTTTAAAGTTGTTCATAAAACCACAGATACATGTGAGTTTATCACATGACCAATAAAGTTGATTTATGTAAAAACATCAAAATGATGAAAAACTGAGATACAAGGTTTAAGCTCGAGAGCAGCGATAATAGAAAACAAGGCAATACAATACAATATGAAAGAATACATAATGATGTGATAGGATCACATTGAGTAACATTAAATCACCTCCAACTTGTTTCTTGTCTTGAAGAGAAAACAAGTCCCCATCTTTAATGATCACCCAATATTTTTTGCATTGTCATAAAAATATCTGAGACATAAAAATACCTTACCTCTTTCGACAAGTGTGATGAAAACCAGGCATGTGTAAATATCCATGGTGGCTCCAGTGATGTCCAACTTTATAAGTGAACTCCCTCCTACTTCTTTTATTCTTCAGTTTCGGTGGTCACTCATTCTTGAAGTGACCAAACCATTAAATTCTGCCTTTTTCACAGCAGCTTTTCTCAAAGTTCAGATCAGGTTAAACAGGCATTCAGGGAGGTTATGTGAGTCTGTGTGAACCAGATGTCTGGTCCTCCTGCTCGTTACAGCTGTACATCCTTTCAGCTGATTTTCTTTCCATTCATAACAAATTTTGCAGACCACAGTCATGAAGCAAATTTATCCTGATCCAACTCTTAAAAGTCCCTCATCATTCGATTGGAGTCCTTTAACCAAGTGTGGCTCATCCTTCTCTTCTCCACCCTCCCTTTCTACATCAGTCCCTCCCTCGTCTCTCATCTCTCCGCCTCCTCACCTCATCTCTCTCTCTCTCTCCCTTCCTTTCTCTTCCCCACACAAAAACACACCTCCATTGTTTTCCCTTTCCCTCCCACCTGTTTTCTTTTCCCTCTGTTCCCGTATGTGTCTCTTCCTCCCTTTTCTATTAAAAAATAAACTTTTTTGACAGTCGAGGCAAGGAAGAGGGAAATCGAGATCTTCTTATCGCTGTATACAGAAAACACGAGCCGTGCAGATTTTCCTGTGTGTGAGCTGTCTCATAATGTGTGTGCAGCCAGCTACCTGTCAAGGTCCAGTGTGGTAAAAAGTGCCAGTGAGTCACAAAACCTGCACTCTTCAGATTCCTCTCTACACTGATTCCCAGGAGCATATCATCTCTACCCCCTCTTCTTCTATCTTAACCCTACCCTGACCCTCACCTGCTGTCAGTTTTTCACCATAATGTCTCACACACTCGCAGGGACACACACAGTTTCCTCTTTTTCTCTACTTCGCTCTCTTTGCAGCTTTCGTACGTCAGCAGAGTTTAGATCCAAGGCTGGCCATCTCTTTTCTTTAAGATGTGTTTACTGTTTTCTCTCCTGCAATGGCAGCATGTCATGTTTTGATGATACAACGAAAGGGAAGTACAAATGAAGACACTTCAACATCCTTGACTCAACAGTCATGTTTACTTAAGAACGGCGCACTTTGAAGTGACAGAATTCTTTCTTTCTTTTTTTCGATGGTGTTACATGATTGAGGAAAAACAAAAGAGAGGTCCAGGAGGAGATCGGTTATGCTGTCGTAGGTGTTTTTGTCAGATCTGCTCTTTTTCAACACTGTGTGCCCACGGAAAGGAGTTCACTCCAGAGTGCAGCGCACACACCAACTTTTTTAATCAAACACATCGTTTTCTTGATCCCGCAACGACTAACGCTGACCAGACAGATGAAGGTATTCTTCTCGCCGGTGTGGGACCACAAGCACAGATGTACGTTTGTGCCATCAGAGATTTGATTGCCGTTTATTCAGTTGGACTGCTGACAGGAGTCTTGCAGGAGTTTGTAAGTGGGACAGCGCAGCAGCAGGGGTGGGGAGCTAGAAGAGGAAATCTCACTTTTAGTAAAGAGGCAGGGAGCACAAATAGGCCAATACAGCCTCTTGGCCGACACATTAGTTTATCTTACACCCACATGTAGACTCACACAAGCCTCCTCAAATGGAAAGAACCATCTGTGCTTCCTTGCGTTTCAATCGGTGCAGGATCATGATACCATGTGGCAGGGGTCACTTTCTCCAGTAGGACATTAAATAATTCAACTTGTCCTGATATTGGAAAACCTGTTCTGGTTCCCAACCAGGTCTTTTTGACATTTAGCTGAAATGGTCACATCATAAACACTTGCTGACCTATAGGTTATTTAAAATGTCAATTGGCAAAAGGTGTTAATGACTATCAAAACATCTGATGATGATATAAATTCTAAACAAAAGAGCAAAACATTAGTTTAATTATTTTATTAATAAAGCAAAAGGCATTCACAAAGGGACTTTAGAAAGAAAACTTTTTCATCAATCTTAAATATAAATATTTTATAGGAAAATAAAACAGTTTTAATATAGACAGGACTTCCTGTTTCTATAGGCTCTGCTCACTTTGAGTGATGTCACCTGTGGGTTTGATAATTACTGTAGATAAAAAAACTGATAGAACGCTACATCAAAATGACTGAAATATCCTTTAAAGTTTTAGCGTTGGCGTCTTGCTGGCTGCCAATTATAGATTCATACACTGTGATAAAAATCATATCCATGCTGCTATGGAATGGGTAATGTGTTAGGGGCAAAAAGACGCCACATCAGTTGATCAAAAGGAAAAATTTCAGCCTACAGAAGCTTAAACTGAATTCACCAAGAAATTATACTGAAAAACTGATGCAGCAGGTTAGTCCAATTAGCTGAAATGTCATTGTAACAACTCAAAATGGTTCTCGGTAAACCATATGACTCCCACCGGCTCATATGCAGCCTGACAACGTCCGAGCATGCTCCTTATGGGATGATGGATGGTGTCCTGGGGCATTTCCTCCCAGATCCTGACCAGAGCCACATTGAGCTCCTGGACAGTCTGAGGTGCAACCTGGTGGTGTCAGATGGACCTAAACATGACGTCCCAGAAATGTTCTACTGGATTCAGGTCAGGTGAGCATAGAGGTCAATCAATGGTATCACTTTCTTCATGCTCCAGGAACTGACTAGATGCCACGAGGCTGAGCATCATCATGCACCAGGAGGAACCTAGACTAGTGAAGGGTTTAACAATGGGTCTAAGGATTTCCTCCTGATACCTAAAGAAAGTCAAGGTGACATCCTTTGTCCTGTACATGTTTGTGCATCCCTCCATGGATATGACCCCCCAGACCAACACTGAAAAAGCAGCAATGTTCATCGCAGCTTCTCCAGACCTTATTGTGTCTGTCACATGAGTTCAAAGTGAACCTGCTGCCATCTGTGAAAAGCACAGGGCACCAGTGCTGAATCTGCCAATCCAGGTGTTCTCTAGAAAACACCAGTCAAGCTACAGTGCAAAGCAGTGGGCACAGACAATATCAGGCCCTCAGGCCACCCTCATGAAGTCTGTTTTTAATGGTTTGGTCAGAAACATTCACACCAGTTGCCTGCTGAAGATCATCTGCGCGGCTCTGGAAGAACTTGTCCTGTTTCTCCTTGCAGAAAGGAGCAGATACCAGTCTTATTGTTAGTTTAAGGACCTCTGACAGCCAAGTTCAGCTCTCTTATCTCCTGGAATGTCCTTCCTGCTCCTGTGCTGGGAGACACAGCAAACCATTTGACAATGGTATGTACTGTATTGACATACCATCCTGGTGGAGCTGGACTGCCTGTGCAACTTCTGTGGGGTCCAGTAGTGACACTGACCCTAGTCAAATGCAAAACTACTGAAAAGTAGTGCAAAAAGATGAGGAGGGGGAAATAGTCTGTGCCTTCCACCTGCAAATCTTTTCCTGTGGAGGTCGTCTCATTGTTGCCCTTTTGTTGCACCTGTAGTTGATTTCATTAACAAACCCTTTAACTGATCAATATCCAAGCAATTAAACTGACCTGATACCATACTCTGATTAAAAAGTGTTCCTTTATTTTTTTAAGCAGTGTATTTAAACAGAAGTCTAAAGACTAAATTAAAAGAACACACCAAAACTGAACAAAAAAAAAACCCCATATTACCAGTACTATATAAATTAAAAAGTTGGGTCTTCAGGGGTTAACTGAAAATGTAATCATTTCAGTTTTACAAGCTGTGGACAATGACTGAATCTCTTTCTAACACCATCATCCTGGGACCATGTGACAATGACCAACCACAACACAGATAAACAAGATTTTATTTTTATTTGTAATTTTAACTTTTACAAAGCCACTGGGGGTCCTAACAGATGATATAACTATTGTTTGACACACATACATGCACACATTCATAACTGAGATCTAAAATAGACTCATGGCCCACAATAAAAAGACCCACATGCAAAAAAAGGGGAAAAAACTGATTTGAAACTAAAAACTTAATAATGAAAATAAACTGCTGCTGTAGCATCAAGGAAACTACAACAAACTGAACATGGGAAAATCCCAGGGGAGACAGCGAGAACAACAGAGAGACAACAGCACCAGGAAGAGGGAAGGATGCTGTAAACACAAGGATCTGACAACGAGCTGGAGAACTCCATCACTGTTAGGAGGGTGATTTCAGAGTGAAGACAGCTGGGTTGATTAACAGATGGAGGACAGGTGTGCAAGGGGCGGAATCACTGGGGAGCTGAGGGGAAATGAACAAAGAGAACTAAAGGACTAGAAAATAAAGACAAATAATTACAAAAGCAAAAGAGGTGCAGTGAACATAAAATGACCAACAAAATTGAGAAGCTGAAAAATAAAAATAATCAACAGCTGCAGAGACAAGAAGAACCAAGAAACAAATTCCACACAGAAAGAGTCGGCCAGGATTGAACCTGGAACCCTCTTGTTCCAAGGTAACAGTCTCATATGCAATAAATACAATCTAAATACTTACAGTCTAATTTAGTTCAAGCTACTCCAATTCATTTCAGTCCAGCAGAATTCCAATTAATAATCCTGTCACTAAATAAAACATTAAAAAAAGAAATTTAATTAAAATATATATATATATTGATTATTAAAAAACCTGGATAGGAAAAACTTGTCTTTTTAAGAGAGCCAATAAAACCTTCATTTAATTCCCCCATTTTCAATTGATTTAACAGGAACGGACCTCCAGGAGGATCAGATAAAACATTTTCAACAAAATATTTTGTACAAATCTATTTTACAATTTCCTGAACTGATCAAATTTTTCATCTATAAATTATTTTAAACCTTATCTGCATTGTCTTATTAGAAAATCTGACCAAAATATGGAAAATGACTCTGGATTAAATAGATCTGGAAATGTAAGATATGGTTTTGTGTTTATTTAAATGAAGACAATAAAATTAGCTTTTTATAGCATTCTAGACAACCTTCACTAGAAATTGGTTTATACAATAAATTATTCATTATTTAAAACAGTTTTTTTTTTCTAACTAGCATTGTTGGTGTCTCCATAAGGGCTTTGAATGACTGGATGCCATTTGGAAGGAGAAAATCATTTAAATATTCAATCTATTCTACAACTAGTGACAAAAATAACTGCATAAATGTGCGTGATGAGAATCCTAGTGGGAGGTGTGATATAGATGTAATCCTACAGCAGTAGTCATGAGGGATTGAATCATACGTGAGAAGAGTAGCATTTTTGATGGGCTCCAAAGAGTGAGCGAAGTATCTGGTGTATTGATTGGATCACAGAGCTGAAGGCAGCCTCAGTGAGGAGAACTCCCCAAAACAGCCCCAGGTTGTGAGTTCACCGGTTCGGCTTTCACTCAACACCACATGTTTCACCGTAGTGATTCACACTGCTTTCCTTGTTACTCTCATATCGACGTAAACCCACACAAACACGGGGAGGATTCATTCCATGCATGCATAAACACGTTGCCCACTAGGGTTGCCAAGATCATCTGTCAATCACAGCTACTAACACATAAACCCTGCTGCACTTTTCCAGGACTGTTTTTGCAGGAACTGAAAGGATTTCACATGTTGCCTTAAAGGGGAAATGAACAGAAATATTAAATATTAATAACACAGTTGTCACAGGTTTTTTTGCTGTCAACTTTGCTTTTCAAAAGATCAGAGCCAATTTGGATGCAACAAGCACCCTGAAGCAGGGAATAGATACTAAAGCCATCCTGAACGCTTTCAGCAATGGCAAATGTTGACATTCTTGGATGTTGACCATGAACCCACCTGCAGCAGCTGCAGGGCTGAGGTGAGACGGCCTCTCAACAGGTGTCAAGGAAGATGTGGCCCTGCAGCACCTGAAAGGTGACAATCTGTTCGCCAGACACACACAGTTTAAACAAAATGTCCTTGAGAGCAGGATTATTTGTGATCAATTTTTTAAAAAGGTCATCTTCCTCCTAAAACACATCAAAGAGTTTAATTTAAAACAAACCAATGGCATGATGATTCAAAGCATCATGCTAGCTGAGGAAAGAGCTGCGTCAGATCAATATTGTTTTTATTACAGTAAAAATGAACTGACGCCAAAAACAATAAACCAAATGATGGCATGTCCAGAACAACATGCTGGTCATTACGCTTTTATTGTTGCTTTGGCTGAAAATAAATTGATCATTACAATGATATTACAGGCTTATTAACATTACATTAGGATAGGTGTTCATGGGTCCAAAATCAATAAAAGTAATCATATTTACATTAACAGCAGGCTATTTTTAAAGTCTCACTGCATTTCCAAGAAAATTAGAAAACATGTCTCAAGTTCTTTTGTTTTTATTAACAAATATGTCTGGAAGCTACAATAGAGTATAGCACTCATGTAAACAAAAGCTAATATGCTTAAAAAATTATTTCCTTTTTTTTGGTATTCAACAGGATCTGAATATTTTACTTTTTAAATAAAAATTATTGAGCTGCAATAAATGTCTCCTATAAATAAAAAAATCAGCTTTTTAACTTTCAAATAATCACTATCAAGGTGATTATGATTTAGTTGTTCTCAAAAGAAAGAATAACTTTTACTGAAACAGTCTGGGGGGAAAAAAGATCAATATATCCATCCAGTTACTTTGCACGGAGATGCTGCGTTACCACGACAACCACATCAACACCATAATGTCGGAGGTGCAAATAACAATCGCGATAAACAGATGTGACCCCACATCCAGCTGCACATTGGAACGGATGAGAAGTAAATTAGCACTTCAGTCTTACTTAATCAATTAAATTTCATTATTTAAATGATACATTTTTGGGGAATATATTTCTGCATTTTTTTAAAGGTCATCTGTTTTAAATGGTCAGAGATCAAAATGTAAAAAAAAATACTACATTTAAGCTTACAAGCTGCTAAATTCATGGTCTAAAACTTTATAGCAAATTTGAAAATTCCATGACTTTTAAAAATAGAAAACGATTCAGATTAAATAATTAAACCATTAAATGTTGATCTATTTAAAGGAATAAAAATGGTATAACTTCTTGTATCATACCAACATTATGTAATAACTTACCAACATACCCCGTTATTTGTCTAATTTATTGAATTTTCCTCTTTTGAGCACTTTTCTCACACAAAGGCAGAGTGAAAAGAGAAAAAATTAGAGACAGAGAGAGAGAAGTTACAGGGGGGTCACAGTATTGCTTTAGGATGGCAGAAATCCACCTGGCCATACTTTGTTTCACAAAACTAAGGTTGTTCCTTCCACAACAGAGGAAAGAAACGACCTGTTCATAACAGAAACACACTTCAGCAGGTTTTAACTGTTGCTTTAATGTCTGCTAATTAAACATCTATTCATAGGTGGTTAAATTACATGGGCTAATGAGCAACTGAGCCGCAAATAAAATAAAATAAAACAGTCATAAAGTAATTTACTATAAGCTTCCAGTATTATACTTGAGTAAGTGGAAAAAGTATGTTAATTACAAGTATTGACAAAACTGCGTAGCCTTAAAACACTTGGCAGTACTCGCTTCAGGCTGGGTAAAATCCACAGCCACTTGAGGTTTAGGCTAATACTGTAAAAGCAGTCAGCACACAGAGGAAGCAGCAGCGTTTAATTACTGTTTAATTGATCTACACAAAAGCTTCCTCATCTAGAGCTGCTGATGTGGTGCTTTAAAGCATGTAGTGTGGGAAACTGATTTATCTGCACAAATAGAGGCATCATGTGCAAAAACAAAAAAGCTGATATTTTTTTGGGGGGGAACAACACTGATGTTCAACATTTTGGGTTCATTGTGCCCAGAGGTAAATGTCAAAGATGCAATATTGCTTTTTTATGACACGTTTATATCATAGTGAGCATGAACCCTCGGGGCAGAGCTAATTAAAAACGGGAAATAAGAGGCAGCTGCATGAGCGACTGTTATTCTCTCCAAAGGCACACATTCATTCTGTCTGGTAGAAGAGCACCATTTGCGTTGATGATTTCACTTTAAATTTTTAAGTTATTTCATTTAACAAGCTTCTGTTGTGCAGGATATAGTGTAATTAGATAAAAAATGTCTAAAATAACCACCTTGATATGAAATTAATGGTCTGTTCTGGTAGAAACAGCTGAAAATGTTCAACAGATCCCTTTTAAAAAAGCATGAAAATTGCACTCACATAAAACTGATGCTTTAAAGCTTAACTGTGCAAATATAACCACCTTTTATGGAGAAAAAAAACTGTTGTAGCCTTTATCTCAAAATTCACATGTTGCTTCTCTGAAAATCAAAAGCATCAGCTGTTATGAATGCAAGAGAAAGAGAAACGGTATGAGAGAGGCTCTAATGTAGCCTAACCTTGGTCACCTATTCTATTCAAAGAAAAAACTGCATTCAAATGCTCTCGTTTCAAGGACAACATGTATTTTCATGTGCAGGTATAGTGTGCTGGTGGTGTTTTCATTTTTGTCGTTCAATGCATTTCAAACCAAAATAAAGCAGCAATATGGCCAAATCTCAACTTATAGTTTTGTTCACACAGTAGATAAGCAATCATAAATATTTATCTCTGCGTCATCATAGTGATATAACCACAGAATGTGAAGTATTTGGAGAATAGTGTTGTATGTGGAGGAGTGTGGTGTGAAGTCTCAGTAGGATCAGTTAAAATTCAGCTGAGGAGGCTCCTGAGGGAAACAATTATGGGTGTAGCGTAATATAACCTGATTTTATTGTTATAATACGGACACACTTCTGCAAGGTTATTAGCTTAGTTTTGTTGGTTTTATGCTGAGCAATGCTAGCTACCTTCACTAACCTAATTGTTATGCAGGATATCTAGGTTCTTTTGATTCAAAGGGAAGACCTACGTACGTTATATTCGGAAGTTATAACCCAGAAGCAGACTTAGACTACAGTTATTTTATTAAAGAAACAGATTGAACGAACAGACAGATATGAGGTAGATGGTGCATCTTAAGAGATTCTTCTGATGTTATTAAGCTGAGAGTTAATGACGAGAGCCCGTGAGATATTAAATATCTCTAGGGAGTCTGAGCTAGTTAGGAGGGGAGCTGAGACTAAGTTGGAAGGAGTGTTATTTATCAAGAGCCTCGGTTTACCAGATCGGAGTTGGTACCTTGCTGAAACTGCTCCAAGATCGCCTCGGCGTGAGAGGTGGAGGCTCGTCTGTGTGATCGTTGGTCTGACAAGCCTCGGATTAGTCCCCGGTGAACGGGAAGTCACTCGAGGCACGGAGGTGTCTGATGAGTCGGTCAGCGGCTCCATGATCGGCTGGTGGAAGAGGCTAGCATGTTCTTCCCCATGGCAGGTGAACAGAAGCAGATGGATGGTGTCTGGCTTCTAGCCGGGAAAACCTCGACTGTTTGGGGCTAATACCCAAAACGTGCAGTCGGCATCAAGGCCCACCGTGTAGCGGAGAAAACGGTGAGCTTGTTCTCTCGTTGTAGGTTGAAACGAGAACTAGTTAGCTTCCAGGCAGGAAGTCTGACAGTGGAACTTTTTGGACGCGTGGCCCAATGGGAAGGAGTTACCAAGTCACGTGGTTCTCGTCATTAAGGAAGCCCAGGCAAACTTAGATGGATTATTAATATGCTTTAACCTTTTAGCAAAAGTAGGAACATAAAATAATACTGATGCAACATCAACATTCATTAATACTGGAAGAAAATGAATTAATCATATTAAGACATTTCTGGACAGTGGATTAAAGGTAGTGTCTTTTTAGAATGAGACATCAAAGAGTCTTTGAGTTTAATTATTAACTAAAGAAAGTCTTCTGAGTCTTCCGACACGACCGGGTCCTGGAAGGAATGTTGATTCAGGTTACAACATAATAAAAGAGTCATTTTAATCCAAGTTATTGGGAAAAAAGATGAGTTATTGTATTGATGATCCAGAGGTCAGAATTCAGAGATAGTAACGCCTTTGCCGGCGCTACATGGGTAAATATGTTTTTTTCCTCAGGAAATTTTACTTTTTAGTTTAAAAAAATGTTTAAAATCTTAACTATCTGAGATCAAAATGGTTTAATTGTTCTATTTACAGTGCCAAGTCCCAAACTAATAAGAACAAAAAAGTCCCACCTCTTATTTGTCAAAAAAAACATCCTGATGATCCTCGAATCTGTCGGTAAAATATTCTGTGGACTGATGGGAAAAAGTGGAACCTTTTGGAAGGTTTGCGTTCCTTTACATCAGGAGTAAAACTGACTCTGTTTTTCAGAAAACCATCTTAACACAACAGTGAGACATGGTGGTGGTAGTGTAGAGGTCTGGGGCTCTCAACAAGAAAATCCTACTGGAAAACCCTAGCCTAGTAAATTAGTCAGTTCTGCTCTGCTGACTTTAGTCTAGCCATGCTCCATTGGAACCTCAGCAGCCCATTGATTGGTCCGGTCAGTCTCGTACCGGGCCAATCACAACACTCTAACGATTTGGTGGGCGGGATCGGAAAATGACGGCAGAGCTGCAACTTTGACATTAAACAACATGGCAGCAGCTCAGGACCTGCAGTCATCTGAAACGGCTTTGACATCAACTTTGGACAATTTAGATTTTGGGCTTTTCTTTTAAGATGCGAACAGATAGAGGCACTTAAGTCTTTTATTTTGAAAAAGGATTTATTGGCTGCTTTGCCATCAGGATACGGTAAAAGTTTAATTTACCAGCTGGTTCCAGTTGTTGCTAAATGCCTCTGATTGGTCCTAGCGCTATCCAATAACATGTGAAGACAGTTTGAAAGACAACCGTTGATCCCGCCCCTATTGAGTCAATCCAATGTGTCTAGGTCAGACTAGGAAAATCCTCCAATGTGGCTGAATTGAAACAACTCTATAAAGAAAAGTGGGGCAAAATTCCTACACAGTGATGTGAGAGACTCATTAAACACCTGATTCCAGATTTTGCCACTAGGAGTGTTACAACCAGTTATTGGGTTTAGAGGTGGGTTTGTGTATTTTAAAATCTTGAAGCAAGATAATGCATTTTAATTTCAAGGCTCACTCCACCCTCACTGATAGAAACATCTAATGAAAACTGACAATAATCGTTTTATATTTATAGATTTAAAACCCTCATGAAGTGAGTAAAAGGCAGCTGCAAATAAATAACTGATATTACATTAATTGAAATCCATTACAGTGATTGCTGTGCTCCTAATTGACGATTATTTGGACGACACTTTGGAAATTTTGCTTCCTCACTAAATCTTTCTAATTTCAACCATCACATCAGACTACTCGCTGCATTCTCGTCAGGCATTCCTGCATAAATTAGTACTGCAGGAGGGTTTCGCAAATGAATCCTCTTCGTAGGGGAGACGGAGTTGAATTAACGAGACATCACTAAAATGTCAAGCGAGTTAGGGGAAATCTCCAATGCACATCAGGGGTAATTTGTCTTGGCTGCAGCGAGCGTCCTACATGGTGACACCAGGATCCTGAGCATCCTTACACGTCTCTAGCTTGTAGCAAGAGGCTCCCTCGTTCATCACCAGTCAACTTGACAACCTGACACAACGTGCCTGGATGAATTCTGTGACTGTTAGCCCCTGGCCTCTCGTTTATATCCCACCATGTCTTCCAGTAGCCATGCACATTTCTTTTTTTTGCATTGTTCCAGCTGTGATCCATCAATGACATTTTTTAGCGTGGGTAACCCCTCATGTTGACAACATTGCAACAAAGCCTTCTTTATTGGGAAGCCGCTGCAAAGATTGATATGACAACAGCTCTATTAACCTTTTGTCTGTTGCCACAGTTTAAATATTAACACTCCTATTTTACTGTGGTTTGGAAAACTCTAAATACCTGTATACTTATTATAGTAGCATGGTTGACGTCAGATTTTTTATTTGCTCATTTTCTACATGTATTAACCTAGAAAATGTGTCCATATTTAAGAAAATTTGGCTAATTTCAAGTAGAGCCGTACGAATATATTTTCTTTTCAGACTAAAAATGAGTTAAAATGTCTAAAAACAAGCCTTTTTTACTCTCTTAGAAGTCAGCCGTGGAATCAAACAGCTTCACAATAAGTCTCACAGCAATTCATGTCAGTTTGTGTTCTAGGACTCAAAATATACAAGATAGAATCTGTAGAACAATGCTCCGAAAGACCAAAGAGAACAGTTTCCCTAAGTCTGTCAAAATTTACATCACTGTCATAGATAGGAGCTGATCCTGCTGGTCTATAATGCTGATAAGACTGCACACATGATGTGTTATCAGAGAAATCAACATACTTCATAATCTTCTACACAATAATTTATTTTTAATCCTTTTTGGGGGTTTGCCTTTTTGTTTTTTAATTCAGTATCAATGCTGTGTCAGCAGTAATCAGTAGTCTGACACTGGTGTGATTTTATGTGTTTTCCTGAAACATTTCTAAAATATCTAGAATAATCTTTCTCATTTAAATGTGGGATTTAAATCAAACAGTTAAAGATAATATGTCCTGCCGAGAACTCATTGTTATATAACTTAACAAAAAGTTGACTAATTGGCCAGTTAAGTTTAAATTAAGTCAACAGGCTATTTATTAAAGATGCACAGCGACTATAAATGCAATAGACAAACATGCTGCAAATCTATCTGTGTTACATCTTGAATTGCAATTTTTTAAAGGATTTAAAATTAAATGACTGAAGTGAGGGATTTCATATTATGGTAAGGTGCAGTTCAACTGTTAGAGCAACAATAATCACAATGCAGCCAGGATATTTTCCCCTCCAAACTCCAGGCAGCTGCGCTCCTCAGAGACTGACAGGAAGTCATTTGCACTGCTCAGCATTTTGAGGTGTCAACAGCCCAGGGGAGGTGTTTTCAGCAGTTTCCATATCCATTTTTGTTCAATGCTCGATTAGAGACTTACAAGTACTACGAAGCAAGCAGTGTCATCATTCGAAACATCTTTGCACCGTTTGTTTTGGCGAATGCACATTTTTATCCGTTATGTGAAATTACAAAACCGCTAAAGTGTCCATCAAAGTGAAAACTTTGAATAGTTTTTCTCAGAGTAAAGCTGAGACCTTGAGCTTTGAAACACTGAATGCACTGGAGAGTCTTTCAGAAACACCTCTTGGACCTCTGCCTTTCTTACAAATGGATTTCACAGAAAAATAACCAAGGTGACAGTTAGGTTTAGACTGTTTTCTCATGATGTTGCTCTTCTTCTTCCTGTCTTCCACTTTTATGTTTAAGTTTTAGGATCCTTTTCTCTTTATTTCATGGCTATTCTGTTGCGTTTTTTATGGTGTGAAGGTTAAAGAGTTAAATAATTGCATGATATAAATCTGTTCACCTTACAAATGCACCAATTTAAAAAAGATTCTCAAATTAATTCTGCTCAAATATACTGCCTTGCTCTTCTCCACTCGCTGTAACACTATTACTGCTGAAGTCAATAATTTATGCAAATACAAAAACAGAATGATCAACAACTAGGAAAACAATAAGACAAAGTATGCCTCACTAATAGTGTAGACTGGAATGGAGTGTGTAATACTCCAAAGATGGCTTTCTGGGTTGTTTGCTTTCTCTACACAGGCTTGACAGCTGCAAACAAACACAAAACTCACTCAGGAGGAATTTGGGGAAGATATTTTTTTCAGTAATGAAGACATTTCTGTACATGAGGCAAAAATAATAGGAAGTAAAGATGATCTCAGTGCCCTGATTCATGTTCTCTGGGCTGTTTTCATGTCATGCCTTGACTGTTTCGATGAATGATTGTCCATGTTCTCTGCACTCCTTACCCTGTATCCAGAAGAATTACATGTTTTACACTCAGAGTCAAATCCCAACAGACTACTCACAGGGAGCCAAGTGCATTAAAGGTAAAATAGGTCATCTTTAAACAAGCTATAGCTAGCTATTTTACACAAAACGTCTCAGAGCTCTCACCCCTCCTGTCGGGTATAATCTTTATGCTGCGCCTCACCAGGACATGTGGGCTACCACAGTAGCAAGAGAGTGAAAAACACCAGTCGTCGAAATGCTATGCTAATGTTCACCCTGGTTTTTCCTCTTTCTGCGTCCAAACCTTTTTTGTTTTCTGCTTGCTGAAAAGGTGTTTTTCTTTTGGGGACTCTGGTATTTTCCCTTAAAATTGAAGCGGCAACAGTCGGCCGTTTCTGTCCTTCTCCCACTTCCAGGATGTTCTGCTGAAAAATGCTCCAGCACTCATTAATGGAGGATCCAAGCAGTGAGGAAGTGCGGCGCTTCGGCGAGACAGACAGCCGGATTGTCCAATAGTTGCTTTCGGTCCGAAACGTATGATTGGCTGAGGTCTTTAGAGAACCGCGAGGGAACCACCTTATTGATTTTTTTGGGGGGGGTTTTAATCGTCACAATATATTTATACAATGTTAGAACGTTGTTAAGAGGCATGGGGGAAAAAAACGTTTCAAGCTCATTTGTTTACCTATGGTGGTAATTACCTATTGCACCTTTAACTGTGTTTAGCTTCACCAAGATTCGTGTTGCTCTAAAAGGCTGAAACGTGCATAAGCATAAAAATTTTTGGTAGTTTTTTAAAGTTTTGGGTGAATGATTCTCTTCAGCTTATTTAGTTGGAAATCATTACACATGTGCATTATGATTTTACTATCTTTAGCTGTGAATTGATGCTTTTACTCAGAGAAAAAATAATTTGCACACATATGCAGTACTCGTGCATGTTCTCCCCGTGCATGTGTGGGTTCTCTCCGGGTACTCCGGCTTCCGCCCACGGACCAAGAACATGGCTGTCAGGCTAATTGGGCTAGTAAATTGTCCTTAGGTGTGAGTGGGTGTGTGGCTGATTGTTTGTCTCGTTCGTCTCTGTGTGGCCCTGTGATGGACTGGCGACCCATCCAGGGTGTCCCCCGCCTCTCGCCCCTTGACCGCTGGAGATAGGCACCAGCTCCCCCCGCGACCCTCTGTGGAGGATAAAGCGGTTACAGAAAATGGATGGATGGATGCAGTACTCGAACCAAACATTATTAGAGAAGTCAATTAAAAGAGCACCAAGGATGAAGTGCAGTTTCACTGATTGCTTAATTAAGACACTGATCTGAGACAGCACTGAAAAAAGAAACAAATAGCTTTTTGGGGGTTATTAAAAAGTAAAGATTATGCAAGATGAGAATGCTTTTAAAAGTGCTTTGCAGGGGGATTTCAAAATTGCAATGTGACTGAAACTAAAACACAAAAAGAACTTATTTTCTTTCAAATTCTGTTAATCTAAAAACAGATTATTAGCAGTCACACCAGATGTGAAGTACATAGTCTAGAAGGCATCACATGAAGACTATACTATCTTCTGAATGATGGTTGACATGCATCTTATGTCTGCCTGTAGGATGAAAGTTCAAGCAACTCTGAGTTTCACTGAGCCCACTTCATTTGGTCTCTAGATCATAAATAAATAAACAGAGGCCAGAATAACTCGGTCATCTGGGGCGCTTGTCTCCAAACAGAGCTTTGCAAGCAAATCTTAGATGAGAGGGGTTTTTTTTCCCCCACACTCATGCATGGGCTGGAGATTGTAGCTCAGTTACAACAAGTCAGTTTTACAAACTTCAGATTTGACTGTAATTTTATTATTCACACAAACATTGTTTTATTAAAGAGGAGCTATGTTGTCCAGGGTTATTTGTCCCTGCGGAGTCTCCCATGGCAAATTAGTCCTATAGGTGAAGGGTCAGGCAAAGAGCGGTTCAGAAGACCTTTTATGGATTTTTCATTAAAGTCCAAAAGAACCCGGCCTGCAGGGTTACCAGGGTCCTGACCTGGAGTCACGCCTTGGGATCTTTGTACGAGTGCCTGGTTGCCAGGCTTTGTCCATGGGGACCTGCCGGGCTCAGTCCAAACCAGTTACATGGACTCAACCACCCCATCTTCTGCAGGGGGAGCGTGAAATGCCCAGTGCTTCACTTGGGGACTCCATAGTCCAGCTGGGGGACTTCAGCACTCACATGACCACCTCCGGCAGAGCCACTGGTGGACAACGAGGTTTGGGTAGCTGTCAGGCTGAAGGAGGAGGCCTACAGGGTATGGTTGCTCTGTGGGTCTCCAGTAGCAGCAGACAGGTAGTAGAGGGCCAAGCAGGGGCAGCATGGGAAAACTGTAGTTTTGTAAAACATTGCTATGTTTGTTTCTTGATGACAGGAACAAATCCCTATGGAATAACATTGAGCCAGTTGAGTTTTTATAAAACTGACTAAAATAGCTGAAGAAATAGTGAAGTCTAACTCAACCCTCAGTGATGTAAATCCCAGGTGGAGCACCGCAGGAGCTGTAAGTTTAGAATCTGCTATTTTGAGCTAGTGTTTTTGCTGTTCTCAGCAGCATTGTGACCAAGAGACAAAGAGAGTAAAGCATCTGTGTCCTCCTTTGTATAAACTAGTAATATCAGTGTAAAACATTTCATTTTAAGGCCTCATATTTAATTAACTTTTTAAATTCCTATTTTTGCCATAAGGACCACCCTTGTGATCAAGCCATACATTACTTTTTAATTAAGAGGAATCAAATTGTTGGTGACCTTCATTGCTCATAAAAATAGAATAAAATCAAGTATCTCTAATAAATCTTACAGGGCGAAATATTTAAGGCGGTCTGGTCCTTTGGTCCATGTGATCAGAGTTATATTGAGTTATTTTAAACACTAATAATTGGAAAGTGATGTCATCTTAAATAACTGAGAAAGTAAACATAATAAGTACATTATTGAAAACCACATTTTTTCACAATGAGTGATTCCTTTCACACAAAAAGCATGCCAATGTAATTTGCTTTGGTGATGTTTTTAAGATCACTAAATCATCCTTAACAGATCAATCACAGTGACAAGTCTCAGTTTTTTCCTTCTTCATCGTTTTCTACTTCAAACTTCATTGATGTTGTCCTTGTTGCTTGGCAACATCATCCACAGTACATCTTTGACATCGCAACTCCGGCAAGCAGATAAATCCCAGTTTAATTTGCCTGCAATATAAACTACATTTTGGCGAAAAACAAACAAATATATCACCTGAACGTGTTTTTATGGTGCCCAATATTTTTAATTTCTCCTTCTAATTCACCTGTTGTTATCAGTCTTTCATAACGCCTGTGGACTTCCCAGTTTAAAGAGCGCCCCATTTAATAGCTTTAATTAAACGGGGAATACTAAAGTGCAGCTTGAGTGACTAATCCTGCTCCCCCGACGTTACGGTTTCCACCTGAGGTCCAGTGGGGGTCGGCTCTCCTCAATACCTCAACGTGTATTTCTTATAGAAGTGCTACAGTTTCTACCCAGGACACAAAAAGATTATATAGTGTGGAATGATTGAATAACAAGTAAATCCACAGGTTGTGTTTAGTGCCTGGTAGCTTTGGCCAGTCGGTCTATTTTTAGTCATGCAGATTTACTTTGCGACGCATTTAATTCAGAGTGCTGCCGAACCAAAGCCCTTGGTCTTTACACACCTCTTAATTCATTTGATGAGTCTTGGCCACTCATGCTGTCAGGCTCTTATCCAGTGGCACTTTTAATTTAACGGAAGATGTTCGAACAGTGTTAAAATTAAAGGGACAACTGTTTTATGCCTTTCTTACATAAGGTGCCAAAAAAGCTACCTTAGAAATTTGAAGGTCTATTTTTTTGGTGTTTAAGTAAAAAAAAAAAAAACATGCATTTTTTAAATGATATTAAAAGTTACAGAACATTTACAGAGATTAGAATCTTTAATGTTAACTATATTAAACGGGTGATCTTCAGAAACATTGCTCAAGTGCTTCAAAACACCTTTCAAACTATAGATCAAGGCTTGGCATAGAAGCAGCTCCAAGGTGCCATCTCATCAGATTGCTTCTGTTTGGCAAACAACCAGTAGACAAATTGGTCCATGAGGCAGGGAGTATTCTTGTTACTGCATTAGCAATGAGATTCTCCTCATAAACGAGATTTATGATCCTCCATCAAGCTGCTCACAACCAAGACGCTTCTATTTTACGGCTGAATTTATGGTTCAGCTCAGCAGTCGACTTACTGACTGACACGCTCTTTCTCTGCAGCGCCATATGGTCCAGGAATGATCAGACTGAAATTCCATATACAGTGAGCATTAATCAATGCTGGATTATTTCCCTATAGTTTATGATACTATCAGCTGCAGCAAAGACAGAATGTTATGGTTCCAATCAAAATAAAAAGATCCTTCTATCACCCTTCTTCGTTGTTTGGGTTGCTGGTGCCTTTCTCCAGAGGTCATCAGATGAGAGGAGATATTAGACAGAGCAACCATTCAGCCTTCAGTTGATTTAGAGTTTCCAAATCAACATAACATGCATGTTTTTTGTAGAGCACAATGTTCATTCTGCTGATTGGTCCGTTTGTCCGGGGGTGGGACTATCACAAGCAGATGCAGGAAGAATTCTGAGCAACCCCATCTCTCTGAGCCGTTTATGAACTGATTTAAACGTTTCTGTGTTTTTGAGTCAGAACTGAGAAATCTAAATATCAGGGAGGTAACAGACTGTGTTGATCATCCATGTGAAGGGCAGTGAGCTTTATTTATTGACCGGGCCTTGAATGAGAGATTCTTCGGTCAAATTTTACACTGTGGTTTATTGTTTTTGTCATCAGAAAAGTGCATCCAGACGCTGCTGCCTTCTCTTTGGCTCTGACATCATTTTGTCTTCTTGAGTCACCGGCCACTCACTTCAAATGAAGCTTGTCTTACTCCCCACCCCCCACCTCCCCCTCTCCACCCCTTCACTGCCTCATTTAGGAGAAGTGGACAGTGAGCTAGAGGTTTCTGTATCACTCTGTAAAACTGTGTTTGTTATGAGAAAAAAAGAAAAGGCTCACAACAGCAACTCTGTTTCCATCGTTCACGTTAAAGAGAGCTTCAGTAGGTTTAATTCGTTCATGAAGGTTACTGACACCACCTCCTCACATGATCCTATCCAGCATGTTTTAGTTGTTTCTCTGCTCCAACACACCAGATTCAATGGTTGAATTACCTGTTCTGCATGTCGTAAAGCTCTGCAGAAGCCCATTATTCACCCACTGACTAAAACCAGGTGTGCTGGGAGCAGAGAACCTTCTAAAACATGCAGGACGGAGGCCCTCGAGGACCAGGACTGGACACCACTGGGATTGAACTAAACATTCTGGTAGAAAGCATCTCCAGCGGTATGACAGCAAATTAAAAATTGTGCTCAAAAATGTCATCTTGCTTTTTTTTTAATCTTTAAGAAAATATACAAAAAGCAGTTCAAGAAAGAAACACTGGATGTGCAACCACTGCACACAGGCAGAGACTAATCTAAAAAGTATTAGAAAAACAACAGATTCTAAGGCCAGTGCTGGCACAAAGTAGTAAAACTTTAAAAAGCGGGGTTGTTATTTATTTATTTGTTGACCAGGCAGTGTATCTCTAACCTGTAAAAGTAATAACAATAGGGGTGTAAGAAAAAATTGATTTAGTGATATATCACGGTATTTCTTGTCACATATTGATACTCTTAAAGCAAAATATCAATATTTTATTAACAATTCTCATGCAAAAACTAACTGGTAATTCAATTTTGTGTTGCATTTCAACCTTAAAGACTGTGAAAGGAGTTATGCTGTCTGTAAAATCTGCAACAGCAGAGTGAAATACTCAACACGACTAATTTGTGAGCACGTGTTTTCTAGACGACGAAGCGTTAAAGTCTCATTTTAGCATAATGAAAATTGATTCTGCTCAGCAAAAAACTAAAGAGGCTAACTTTTCTGTTCAGCTGCAACAGTTTTCAAAACATAAATTAATACATATCACAATATATTGTATAGTTGCCTCTGTATTGTGACAGATTCTGGCCAATACACACCCTTATTTAACAAAGACTGAATGTTTTATTTGACTCTTGAATTGTAATTTTCATTCTCAACACTCAAGTGCCACACATAAAGTAAATGATGATTTTGCAGTGTTCAATTATGCATTTTATAAAAAGCACCACGCAGTGATGCAATGATGACAATAACAGTAAAACTCCCACAAATGTTCAATAGTGAAAATAAGAACATTTCTTCACACAGAATGTTAAAAAGAGTGGGAAAATGTCCCTAAAGCATGAGTCAGCTGACATTGTGAATACACTGGATGATCAGGTTTTCCCAGCAGCAGACTTTATCGTCCCTGACGTCTCGGGTATCTTCCAAGTTGATACAGTCAGGATTTGTTGGGCTCAAATTGTAAAAAGTTCAGGAAGTTAAAAAAACCCCACCTTATTCTGACACCACAGCCTCCCAGCCTCAGACCTCGTTAAGAATCTTTGGGATTTTTTGGAGAGAACTTTACCCAGTTGTTCAACTCTCTCATCGTCAGAACTTTAATTCATCTCTGAATGTAAATAAATGTTGTGCCGCTGCTAAATCACAGCTAAAAATGTTTTGACGAAGTTCTTGAGTCTGACTTTTTGTGTATTCACCACACAGATCACTCTGAGTCACATTCATTCCCTGCAGAGTGAAGTGAACTATCAAAAGATGTTTTGTTTTCTTTCCATTTTTTTTTGTTCACATCAATCATTTTTGAGAGGCAGGTGATCTGATTCCTCCAATGCAGACACCAGCTGTGACAGTAATTGCGAGGTGAGTACTTCTCTGTTGGTGGAGATTGAGAAAATGGATGAGATATTAAAGATAGATGAGCGATAATTGTGCTGCAGAGCTTGACAAGACTTTCACGGATTCCCCATTGTGTTGTCCCTCACCTCCCACTGTGGTCTGAGGCGCACATCACAGCACTGCTGGATTTCTCACAAAGAATGCAGTTTATGAATGTATGTATTTTTGTTGTTTGTTTAATTAATACAAACTGCGTGCTGTGACCACAGATATGACTGCTGCAAATATCAGGAAATGTGTCTTTATTAAAAGCAATCAGGTGTCATATATTTTTCAATTAGGTTTGATTTTAGATTTTTTTTTTTTTACTACGTCTGAAAATCACAATAAGCTACTGATCCTGTTCTTAAAAAGGATCGCAGGACATGGTCATAGGAGGGGGGGGGTGTCTGGTTTGAGAACCTCTGGGTTGGGGGGGGGGGGGCAGCGTGCACTGCAGATTAAAGCGATATGTACTGTAATGCTGGTATCACGAAAAAAAAAATGCCTGATGGTCCACCCAGACTCAGAACGGGTGCCGTAGGAGGTTTGGCTCACACTGGTCAATACAGAAACATACGCCTCCTTCCTCTGGACACAGGTCCACACACAGCAGCACAGGTAGTACTAAGCAGTCAACTATGTTGTGATTTCTTGGTCTTTGGTTTCTGTTTCTGTTGACACACACTCGCCCTCTTGTGGAGGTTTTGTGACATTACAACAAGCATTATTCACAGTGCTTTTAGTTGAAAAACCTTGGTATCTATCGCCCTCTTGTGGCAAAAAGGTGAAACTACAACAAACATTATTCACAGCGCTTCAGGTTTAAAAACCTTGAAAAATAAACAGTAAAAGAACACCATCTCTAATGTAAAACTATTATTTAGCCATATGTTAAAATACTGTAATTTTTAAAGAAGCTGATTATAAATCACAGCAGAAATGTTTGAAAACAGCTAGCTAAATGAAGTGAAGTGTATTCAGCAAGGATGGTAAGCACGTCGGTCCGCTGGACTGCACATATTATTTGTGGGGAATGGGGATACAGCGCTACTTCTGCATCCTTGGATCAAATTATTGGTGGGGACAATTCAGTGATAGCTGGGTATTGGTGGGGACACGTCACCTCCGTCCATGCCAAACCTACACCCATGCCTTATTCACAAGTGAAGCTAGGCTGGAGTGGGTGATGGGCTGATGGATTGAGGCTTTGGCTGCAATACTGAATTACTTTGGGCTCAGATTTGGAGATAGAGTGAGGAGCTCAAACATCAGGGCGGGACTTGGAGTAGAACCGTTGCTTTTCCATTTCAAGAGGAGCCAGCTGAGGTGATTCAGGCACCTGGTCAGGATGCCTCCTTGGCGCCTCCCTGGGGATGTGTTTCAGGCAAGTCCCAGAGCAGGAGGCCCCCGGATATGCAGGAGGAATTGGATCTCTAGGCTGGCCTGAATGCTATGGGGTCCCACCATATGAGATGGTGGAGGTGGCTGGAGAGAGAAGACAGTCTGGGCTTCCCTACTGGGAATGCTGCCCCTGCAACCCAGACTCGGATAAGTGGAGGACAGCTAGGTGAGGCTCCATCATCTGGAAATAACTAACTATTGCTCCTCTTCATCTAAAGAATTCAGCTGAGGTGGTTAATTGGGCTGTCTCCTGGTCACCTCCTGGTCGAGGTTTTCTGGGTACTTTCCACTAGGAGGAGACCAGATCCAGAACTTTATTGAGGGGGAACACCTTGAGTTTTCTAATAAAGAACCGGAGAGAGTTGCTGAGAAGAGGGATGTCAGGGTTTCTATCTGTGTGTCTGTTACTTTTGCAACTCAGCCTCAATTTAAAGGGATAAATGTATGGATGGAAAGTTGGAACACTTTTATAACATTCCACTGAACACATTTGTGATTTCAGGTTTTGTCTTTCCTGTGAGACAAGATGCCAAAATATGTTTCTGTCAAACCTTCAACCTATGTGTTATAAAGTAACCTGAACAACTCACAGATCAAATCACATCATCAGTCAATGAAAACACCTGCAGTTCCCATTTCCAAGAATAATGATGGTCAACGTCCTACATCTTTTTAGACTGTTTTAAAGTCATTGCAATTATAAAATGCATATTTTATTTGGTCTCCTCTTGATTGTAAGCCAGGCACTTGGAAGTGCTCCACTCTAATCAGCACAGACCTTGAACAGTTGATGGACACTCTGTTGATTATTCTTTCTTAAAACAAGCATTGTGCAGTTCTGTTTAATCTGCTGTTAAATGATGCTGAATAATTAATTTACCTTGTTTAGACAGCATGAAAGATATATGAGCATGCAATCTTAGAACATCCTTTAGTGCAGATTTCCAAAAAGTGGCTACTTCATCACAAATTCACTGACTGACAAGAATCTTTAAAACAGAATCACTAAATAACCAAACAGTTTGTGAGTCATGATGAAATGTTTGTGAATGTACTCTGAGACATCATTTTCAGTTTTTTTAAATCACTTTGACATTTTATTGTTTGGTTTTTTACTTATTTACCTTTTTAAAATAATGTATTATTTTATGTATAGTACTTAGGTACGTTTTTTCACTAAATATACATCCCTTAGAATATGATGAAGCCATTTAGCGGTCCGTCCACGTTTTGCTGCTTATCCATGTCGGGTCATGGAGGTAACAGATCCAGAAGGGAAACCCAGACGTTCCTCTTCCTGGTGACTCTCTCCAGCTCTTCCTGAGGCAACCTCAAGGCATCTCCAAGCCAGAGAGGATTTACAGTTCCTCTAAGGAGTTCTGGGTCTGCCCTGGAGTCTAATTCCAGTGGGATGTACCTGAAAAACCTCCGGAGGGAGGTGAATAGGAGACGTCATAATCAAATGCCCGAACCACCTCAACTGACTCCTTTCGATGCTGAGGAGCAGCTCCAGATGACAACGCGTCTCACCTTATCTCTAGAACTCAGCTGCTTGTAGGATCTTGTTTTTTGGGTTGGGAGTGATGCAACTTCATAAAGCAGCCTAACTTTTTTCTTACATTACATATTATTTTACACACATTAGGAAATATTGGTCTTAGTTGTCCATCAAATTGCACATTAACGAGTTTTCACTAAAATCTGACCAAGGCTGAACACATCTTTGCCTCGGCCTTCAAGGGATGTGTGATTGGTGTTGAATAATTGAAAAAAGAAAAATCCATCCTTATCCTTTCTTAAGCAGTTTTTCTTGACCTTTTTGGAAAATGTCATGAGTCTGAGGAAAGATGGAAGGTGAAACAGGCAAGGAGTCAGGAAAAGAGCGACTGGAGAGAGAAATCAACCACACTGATGTGGTTCAACAAGTCACTAAGGTTTGATTACAAGCATTCTTTGGAAGCGATATTATTCAAAGCATATTAGGATAATAAGATATGAAATGCTGTATTAAAATAATCTATGATGGGAAGAACACAATGCTGCTTTGTTGCTGCTGCAAAATATAATGGGACAGATTTATATCGGGTTCCTTTTATTTTCCAGGTGTTTTTTTTTTCTTTTTGCTAAATGAGAGAAATCACTGAAGCTCTTTTCCATAGAATTTCAAGACTTTAACCAGCTCTTATCGTGATTATTTAAGTCATAAAGGAACATTTTTTAGCAAAAAAAGCTTTTTTGACCCATGTCTAACCTCCACGTGCAATCATCCAGCCTTGCTCTGCACACTTTCATACTTCATATGACAAAATTGTGTCACGACCTTCAATTTGACTATTTTATTGCTTTCACATCTTCTCTGTGTTGAATTTAATCTCCAATGCCCTGAACTACACCACTTCAGAGCCTCCTTTATCCACTTTCTCTCTGCAGAACCATTTTTTGTCTTCAAATCTGCTGACTTGTTCTTTGACCTTCCACTTTTCACACGTGATAAATCAGGAATTAAAAGGACCTCTAGTCTGCTTCATCCTGAAAGCCTCCATGTCTCCTGTCAGACTTTCTCAGATGTTTTCTAAAACTGTAAGAATCTAAACCCCATTTTATTTTAATTAGGGAGAACTGCATCTCATCTAAACCTCTGTGAAATCACATTAACTCAACAGATGCTTCTTTCCACCATCACCTCCTATAAATCTGACCTGATTCCACCATGATGTTAATTAGTGATGAAAGTTATTTCTGTGTTTTTCTAAATGCATTAAAGATGACCATTTAGCATGAAATTTCCCAGTTTCATCCAATGTTTGGTCAGTTCCTAACCCAGTTTCATCTCCTCAGTGGTTTCGTTTGATTGATGCAGGTCATATGGAGCAGGAGTATTCTCCACACCTGACTTTAATGAATGAGTAATTAACAGGTTTCTACAACATATGAGGAGGTGATTAGATCATTTAATTCAGGTGTGCTGGAGCAGGAATCATGCAAAACTTGCTGGCGGCCCTCGAAGACTAGATTTACTGTTAAGAATGATTTTGTTGAGTAATTAAAGGACGAGTCAAGGAAGGCAGCTTTCCAGGGTTTATATTTGGGAGGGCACAGAAACGGCATTGAATAATCTTCAAACTTAATAAATCAAGTTGTTTTTTGACTGTGTTTACATATTCCTGATGTAGTCAAACAATTTAACAAGTGTTCATGTAAAAGTGACAGTGACCGAGATCATCCATCTTGCTAGATTGACTGGAAGTACATTTTTAAACAACTGGCAGGTCACAAATGAGCTCTGAACATCTGGGTTTTTATCCACAATCAACCGTGTCCAGGGAAAAAAAACTTACATTCTGTCAAGAAAAAAAAAGTTTTTTTAGAACAAAATCTTAATAATTTAGTAATTTTAGGTTATTAAATTCTTCTACAACCAATATCAGATTTATGAAACAGTGTCCACGTTTTCCACTGCCTCAAAATAGAGTTATTTAAGAAGCTGCCAACTAAAACAGGTGGCAAAAAGTAACAGGTTGCCAATTGAAAGTGCCTGTTTGAACATTGCATCGTTAGAGTTGTTGGCATCAGATGACATTCGCTCTCATTGCCTTCAGCTCTCACATACTGAGCTCTTCTTTCAAGGTGAAGACCAGTTGGAGGTAAAACATTTTGACAACAGTCGTTGGCACGAGACATAAAGGAAGGAAAGAAGCATCCTGCACCACAACCCCTGACCACTCTCACTCCATCTTCTCTTCATTGCATAAAAACATTTTGGTGAAATGGAAGTGTAATATACACAAACGTAATTTTCTTTGACATGATTAATTTCTTCTGGTTTGAACAACAAATTTTATCATCTGTATAGTGTTTGTGCAATGCGAATATTTTAATACCTTCCTTATCATTTATTAAACTATCATGAAATATTCCAATGCACATGTAACGTAATGTGTAAATGGCATGAAATTATTGATCAATTTGAGTGTCTAATTAAACAAAACCAATAAATAAATACAAACTCTTTACAGACAGCACAAGAATGCTGCAGGTTCGCCTCCTAGCTGGGGTATTTCTGCATATAGTTTGCATATTCTTATCATGCATGCCTGCGTTTTCTCCAGATACTACATTTTCCTCCAGACCAAAAGCAGATGAAGTTAATTAGCAATTCTAACTTGTCAATAGGTGTGAGTGTGAGCGCAAATGGTCGTCTGTCTGCCCTGTGATGGACTGATGACCTGTCCACGGCGTAACCTTGCCTTTCATTCAGTGACCACTGGAGATTGGCAGCAGCTTTCCTGCAGAAAATGCAAAATAACTGAATTTTCTCACAGACCTAAAAGTTCACACTAAATTATGACGAAAAAGGCAGATGAAGATACACTTTTACCATCGCCAAACAGAGATATAGAAGCCAAGCTCCCACTAATTTA
>SSNR01000051.1:265434-294353 GCA_006937965.1 Callopanchax toddi | reverse complement strand
CAGGGGCCGGGCTTGAAGACCAGAACGGAGGGGATCGACCCTCCTTCTGGCAGATGAAGGGCCCCCAGCCAGGGGCCGGGCTTGAAGACCAGAACGGAGGGGATCGACCCTCCTTCTGGTGGACGAAGGGCCCCCAGCCAGGGGCCGAGCTTGAAGACCAGAACGGAGGGGATCGACCCTCCTTCTGGCGGATGAAGGGCCCACAGCCAGGGGCCGGGCTTGAAGACCAGAAAAGGAAAGGATTGAGCCTCCTTCTGGCGGAAGAAGGGCCCCCAGCCAGGGGCCTGGCTTGAAGACCAGAACGGAGGGAATCGACCCTCCTTCTGGCGGATGAAGGGCCCCCAGCCAGGGGCCGGGCTTGAAGACCAGAACGGAGGGGATCGACCTTCCTTCTGGAGGAGAGGGCCTCCAGCCAGGGGCCGGGCTTGAAGACCAGAACGGAGGGGATCGACCCTCCTTCTGGCGGACGAAGGGCCCCCAGCCAGGGGCCGAGCTTGAAGACCAGAACGGAGGGGATCGACCCTCCTTCTAGCGGATGAAGGGCCCACAGCCAGGGGCCGGGCTTGAAGACCAGAAAAGGAAAGGATTGAGCCTCCTTCTCTGGTCTTCAAGCCCGGCCCCTGGCCGAGGGCCCTTCATCTGCCAGAAGGAGGGTCGATCCCCTCCGTTCTGGTCTTCAAGCCCGGCCCCTGTCTGGGGGCCCTTGATCCGCCAGCAGGAGGGTCGATCCCCTCCGTTCTGGTCTTCAAGTCCGGCCCCTGGCTGGGGGCCCTTCATCCGCCAGAAGGAGGGTCGATCCCCTCCATTCTGGTCTTCAAGCCCGGCCCCTGGCTGGGGTCCCTCCCTCTGCCAGCAGGGGTCTCAGCATGTTGAGGTGGTTTCGGGCACTTTGTTTTGTTTCTTTGTTGTGTGTATTAATTGATTTATGCTTGTGTTAGAAATAAATGAAATGAAATGAAACATGTAACTATTATATAAGTTTGTATGCAATACTAACGATTTTCTTTTCCAGGTCCCCTTCGATGAATCGCCACCTTAACGTGGTGGAGGGGTTTGTGTACCCCCGTAATCCTTGGGCCTGTGTTGTCTGGGGCATCCACTCCTGGTGGGGTCTCCCATGATGCCCTGGCCTGAGGGAAGGGGTCAGACTAAGAGCGATTCAAATACCTTTTTGCAGGAGAACTTCTGGAGACCAGTTCCTTGAATAGGGAGACCAGTTCTTGGAAAAGGGAGACTAGGGCAGCGTCCTGGAGCCAAGCCTGACTGGGGTCAGAGTCTAAACCTCCATCTTTAGCACCACCAATGGAATGAAGATGAGCAGCTTTAAAAGCAAAATAAAGTAAGTACGTTTATTCCTAAATAATTTAAAGTTAATCTCTGCAGAACGCAATAAGTTTAATTCATTTCAACAAACTTCTTGACATCTTGTTGGCTGCAGTCTTTTTAAGAACATGTGTCTGTTTTTTTCAGGGCATGTTTTTCTGGAGCGGTCAGACAGTAAATTTTATCCCATCCTGGAAGCATCTCCTTTGAAGTCTCCTGCTCCCAGAGCCCAGACCAGAGAAGATCAGATCAGGAGAAGAACAGGAAGCAGCTCAGCTGAACTGGTGATGAAGCTCCTTACTCACTCACTCATGCTGTTGTGACAGTCTAGAAACTTTGAGATGCAGAAAATTCCACCAGTTTTACTTGGGGTTTGGTTTAGTTCCTCCTAACTGGCTCTGTTTCACATTGAATTGTTTAGTGTGAGATTAGTGTTGTTTGCACATGTTTTTAATTGAAGTGCACATTGTTGGGTTTGTGTCAGGATGGTGAATTGAAATCTAGAACCTGATGTAAAAAATGACATGTGAACATTTAGATAACAGATCCACACAGCACATCACTACTCTTTACTGACACTCACTAATTAGAAGCAGTTCTTTCAGAACCAGAAGCCACATTTACCCTCTGCATCTGAAAGATGGTCTCTGCAGAATGCAATAAGTGTTTCCTCAAGACGTTTTGAGTTACTGCCCCCTGGAGACAGGTGGACAGTGAAGAGACTCACAAGACCCGACCTGACAGATAAACAATCACACACAGTCACAATCACACGTTCCCACCCTCATGCACAAACACATCCCTAGCGAACATACCAAGACACACAGTAGATGCTGTATACCCAATCACACTCTCTTTATGCATACTGTATACTCCCAGGTCCAGGGAACAGTGCTGTAAGGGCAAAACCAGCCCTCAGACCCAGGAGATGGTCCCTTTCATACTGGGGTGGGGATGAGCAGAACACCCTGCCTACTGCAGCAGCAGAGCAGTCCACTGCCACAGAGCCCCCCCCGGCCCAGGGTAGCAAGCAGAGAACAAGTGTGTAGGAAGACCCCACATCTCCCTCCGCCAACTCCAATGTGGTGTTGATGCATGTTGTAGTAGGATGCATTTATAAAGCCGATTCCTTCAACTTATGCCCAGTGTAGCCGCTCAGACATTGTCCTCCATCACAGCCGCTCTCAGCAAGACCACCACGTCACACCCTGAGCAGCTCCAGCACCACTAGCTCTCTGTGTCTGTCTGCCACCTCCTCTCCCACCACCACCACCTCCTACCTGAAACCAGTCAACATTGTCAGCAGCTGGAGTCAAAATGTAGAATGTAGAACTCAGTACTAATAAACATATTATAATTGGAAATATTTATCTACATTCCTCCTCACCTAAATATGAGGCTATAAAAAATATAATATCCACTGTTCAATCGCTGGGAGAATCTAAAGAAATTATCTTAATGGGTGACTTTAATTTAAATTGGCTAGACCAATCTACTTTGACAGAGCGTAATTTATTAAATAGCTCAAATTTCACTCAGTTGATCACTGAACCAACTAGAACTGCTGTTAGTAGCTCATCTCTCATAGACTGGATACTAGTATCTCATCCCAATAGAATTTTAACATCTGGCGTTCTTTCCGATTCTCTTAGTGATCACTCTATCATTTACTGTGTCTGGAAAATTACTTCTCCTCGTCTCCCTCCTAAAATCATAAAGATTCGTAATCTGCAGGCATTTAACATAGATCATTTTCTAGATGAATTACAGTTATAAATTGGAAAAGGTTGTCACTCATTCCTGATGTTGACAATTGTAGCACTATCAAATATGCTATAACCTCTGACCCCTGGTGACCATCACAACAATAATCCATTTCTTTCCTTAATAACTTGGAATACAATGACTCTTGGATTATGTTTTAACCTGAATCAAGATTCCTACAGGTGGCCAACTGTCCACTTCCAGGTGTCCACCTCCCAGATGACCCACTGGACACCGGCTGTGTTAATAAAACACTCTTTAAAGATGTCCCTTCTTTAACACCACAGACTGGTGTTCAAACTGTAATCTCTTGTTTACAGAACATTCTCCTGCAGTGTTCCTCTCGTCAGGGTCATCCACACACTCACTCTTCAAAGTGTTATAAATGTGCTTCTCTGCTATTTCATGCATTTCTACATTTATAATGTGAGTGTTTTAACGGGCGGAAGTCATATGTGAGTTGGTAACTCCCCACAGTTCCCCTACCCAATCAGAGCCGTCCACAAGTCCACTAACTCATGATTGGTTGGAACACTTGATATCTTCTGATTGGTTGAATTTAAGATAACTAGTCTCAAAACTAATATTCAGTTCCAGTACAAATCAGTCTGTGCTACAGCCTGAATGTAGTCTAGTCTGGTCTGAGTCTGAAAGCAGCCTGAGCTGCTATCCTTCAGAGTATTAGCTGAACCGTCATCAGCTTTGAACAAGGCCTCGAGAGCCACCTACTTGCGTGAGTGTCTCAGTTTCTCCCTCACTACGGGAACTGATCAGGAATGACTTCACCATGCCGAGGGTGACCTCGCTTGCTGTCGCACGGATCTCAGGGCCATCAGACAATTCCCAGGTGAACCAGCTGAAACTGCCTCCTCTGGGAACTGGGCCTTCACCCGGGGACCTGCTCCACCTCTGCCAGAGGCCCCTCACACTGCTGGACCCACGAGACCTCTGCAACTCAGTAAGAAACCCCTTTCTGATCGAGAGGTTTGCTTTGATAAAGCTTAATTCTTCCAAACTAAATTAAGCCAAAACTAAATCCAATTCCAAACTCAAATTAGCCCTAAAATGACTCTTAAAGTCCCAACTAGGTTAACTAAATTAACTAACTTCCCTAGTCATTAAAACATATGCTACGGTCCATTAAAACTCACAATTAAAACCATCTTTAACATCCTCAACATGTTTAAGAATATTAATTGTGTTTACATCAAACTTTCAAACTATTTTATCTGTCTGTGTTCTTAGGTTTTTCAAATTAAATGGTTGTTCAATCTTTATCTGGTCTCAGTTTCACATTATTAATAAGGTATTTCAATCCACTGTACTCTTTTCAAAGAACCTAAAGATACCTTCAATAAATATTAGCTATTATCAGGGTTAAATGAGAGTTTATCACTTTTCATTATAATCCAAAAATAAGCTTTAATGTTTATATGAAGAGGGTGTAGTTAAAATAACTAAGTTATTTCCAAACGCTACACAATGCTTGGGATTTCTTTTATTCTGAGTTCCTAAAAGTATTAGACAAACTTGCTCCGTGGATTAGTGTAAAGGTCAAGGGTAATCATTTGCCCTGGATTAGTAGTCACCTTATTGCTCTTTTCAAGAGACGTGATTTTGCTTGGAAGTTGGCCAGATGCACTAATGATGCTAATGATTGGAGCGAGTATAAAAAATGAAGGAATCTTTGCACTACTAAAACTAGGAAGGCTAAATCAGACTACTATAGGAATTGCTTGCACAATGACTTTAAGAACTCCAGACAATTTTGGAAAAAAAAAATCTACGTGGCAAGTCTGATAGCAAAACAAGTAATTTTAGAATAAATGGCAGCCTCACTAATGACCCTGATGAAATTGTGGAAGGCTTTAGCCTGCATTTCTTTCAAATTCACCAAACTAATTCAGCTAATTACTCGACAGGATCATGTTTTTTGTCACAGACTTGTTCTAGTAGGTTTTCATTTTCACAAATCCTTCCCTCTGAGGTGTTACAAACAATATGTTCACTTTCATCATCATCTGCTCCTGGTCCTGATGGAATAGAGTCTAAGTTTGTTAAAGTTGCAGCTCAAGAACTTGCTCATCCATTAGCTATTCTCTTTAATCTTTCAATTAATACTTGCTCAGTCCCCTTAGCATGGAAATGTACAAAAATTTCTCCTTTATTTAAGGGAGGAGATGTTTGCAACGTTAACAATTATAGACCAATAGCAATAATAAATTCTGTTGTTAAATTATTCGAGAAGATACTTTTTAATCAACTCTATAGCTATTTAGATATCAATAACATACTTTCTCCATTTCAATCTGGTTTCAGGAAAAGTTTCTCTACTACTACTACTTTGGCTAAATTCACTAATGATATATTTCATAGTTTCGACAATAGTCTACTCTCTGGTGCCATTTTCCTAGATTTCTCCAAAGCCTTTGATTTAGTTGGTCATTATTTGCTTTTGGATAAGTTAAATGCGATTGGTTTCTCTAGGTCCTCGTTACTTTGGTTCAGTTCTTACCTTCATCACCGTTCTCAATATGTCTCGATGAAAGAAGCTCAATCTAGACCACAGGGAGTCTCTAGGGGCGTTCCTCAAGTATCCTCTCTTGAGCCGTTGCTTTTTTCTGTTTTTATTTTTATTATTATTTATCTTCCTCTTTGCTGCTCCACGTGTGCTGTACATCTGTATGCTGATGACACCATTTTATATTGTTCCAAGTCCACTACAGGAAATTCAGGAGTGCCTTCAGACTAATTTTGATTGATTACAGAACTGGCTTAACGACAATAGAATCATCCTCAACAAATCTAAATCTTAGGCGCTACTTTTCCAGAAATATAAGTCTGCTTCAGCCTCCACCGGAACTCTCAACTTACATTTTCTAGATTTCTCGCATCTTAACTGTGTTGATAAAGTTAAATATTTAGGCGTTTGGCTAGAATCTGATCTATCTTTTAAAGCACATATTCAACCAATTACTAGTGAGGTTAATTTTCAGTTAAAAACATTATACCAATCAATTAACTGCTTTGACTTTAGTGTGAGAAAACATATAGCTACTAGCTTTTATTTCCAATCTTCGATTATGCAGACATAATTTACCAAAACACCACCGCTTCCTGTCTCCATTCACTAGATGTTGTTTACAACAGCGTTTGTCGTTTTGTGTTACGTTGTCCTTCTAATACTCATCACTGTACTATGTTTGAAAGTTTGTCATGGCTTCCTTTAAAGGAAAGACGTAGATTTCATTGGTTGTTGTTTATTTTTAAATGTATATTTTGTAACTTTCCTGAATATTTAAAAACTTTTTTGGTTCCTTTTGAGTGTCAGTACAGCATCAGGTCAGATACACAGCTTTCTTTTGTCGTCCCTTCATTCAAGAAGGAAGTTGGAAGACTTGCTTTTAGAGTCAAAGCTCCATTAGATTGGAATAATCTCCCTGATCATATACGGTCCAGTACATCTTTTCAATTATTCGAGAACTTTGTTTATTTACACATCTTACCTGTCTGCAATTGCTTTTAAATGATGATGAGTCGCACATAATTTGTTACAGATGAAACAGAGCCATGATCTAAATGACTTTTTAAACGATATCAGAGAGGATTGTGTGAGCGAGTCTAGGTATGTGAATGTTATGTGACATTGGTTTAGTTAGTGGTTATGTTTGTTTATATTTAGTTATCCGTTTTGTTTATTTTTATTGTTATTTCTTTGTAGTTTTTTTTATTTATTTTATTTTATGTATATGCATGTATGTAAATGGGTATTTGTTGTTAATCACTTGATGTCCTAATTCTGTTTAGTGTAAGAAAGGAGGACCCCCTCGAAAATGAGATGCCTCATCTCAAGGGGTTTCATCCTCCAAAAACATAAGTAAAATAAATAAATAAATAAATAAATAAAAGCCAGGTGTCCAGTAACCTCTCTGCTGCAGGCTCCTCCTCCACTAGTGTTACGACCCTCTAATATGTCTAGGAGAAAAGAGGGTAATCCTTATTTGTCCTAGTGGATTGTGCCTTGAAATCCTCCACTGGGGAGCATCCAGGAGGCATCCTAATCAGATGCCTCAACAACCTCAGCTGACACCTTTTGATGAGGAGAAGCAGTAGTCACAATCCAACAACCTCATTACTGCAGCTGAAGCTCCATCCTACCATTGTTAAAGACACAAAGACACTTGGAACTCCTCCATTTGAGACAAAGATATACTCCCAGTCTGAGAACAATTTCCTCAGAACTTTTAGGATCTGACTGTTTTCTCAGCTGCTTCACATTTGGCTGCAAACACCCCAGTTTATGCCAAAAGGTCGTGGCTTTAAGATGCCAACACAAATGGCAAAAACAAGAGATGAGACCCTGACATCCCTAAACCAGACTCTCCTCCTATGACTGCACCTAGAGGTTCTGGCATCATCTAAAACAGGATTGGAGACAATAGGCGGCACTCCCCAGAAAATACCTTGGGGGCCACCATGGTAAGTCTTCTTTAGAGCCACAAAACATTGTGACATACAACCAGGCTCTCATGATTCCTTCAACAACTCTGCAAAAATGAACAATTGTTCCACTAATCCGCAGCCAGTTTTAAAGTCACACTGAATCTATGGATTCAACATTCTTGAATATTCGTTGGGGTAATGGTACACCTAAGTCACAGTTTGGTTAAATACTTTTTCTGCTCACATTTACAGGCTGGTTAAAAACAGTTTCTGCAAACCTGTAGATCTGCCTAACTCTGGTTACCGGCAAATCTGGGTGATGTCATCTTATATACACTAGCATGTTGGATGTATTTCCACTCACATATCATAAAGGCGTCTTACCCACACATCGTCCTCGCCATATTCACCACTCGCTGTCCACTGCACTCATAGTTTACAGGGTATTCAAAATTTTCCTGCACACCGCTGATATAAAGAAAGCAGGTAAAACCAAACAGACTATGCAGTTCAAACTAATATTCTAAGCTTATTTGTCAAGTTAGGTCACACATCAATAAGATTGTAATTTTCTTCCTCCAGCCTGATAAATGGATGACCAGAGCAGAGCCTGATAACAGCCTTGAAGGGAATTAAGACCAATTAAGTTCAGTAATTTTCTTGAGATTAATGATAAACTGTGTCCGCTGAAGCGTTTAATTTGAGGTATTATTTCTATTCAGGAAGGAATATCTGGATTCCTTCAGCGTTATTTCTTTAATATTGTTGACAAGGGTTGGGATATTATTCTATTCTAGTCGTATTAATGTGTTACATCATCCCTCAGCTATAATTAATGTAATATGTGACTGACTTATTTTTTATTATTTACAGCTTCATATAAGAGCTGTACTCCATTGTTAGCAGAATCTGTTGCAGGTAGAATCCAGTAAAGTAATACAAATCGTCTTCTGTCATCTTGCAAAGACTTTGTCGGAAATCCAGCCACTGTGTAATTCCTCTAATTAAGATATATGTTAGCCAATATTATTGATATAACTAAAGACCCCTTTGCACTCCCAGTGTCATTGTGTGTGTGTGCGTGTGTGCGTGTGTTACAGAGGGAGAAATGAAGGTCATCTGACTGTTTGTCCTTGGTGGACACACTGAGGACTTATAGCTGATGATACCAAACACCATACATAAATAAAGTGTTGACATGGAGACCACCAGACCTGTACACAAACACAATATGACTCAAGGACACACAGAAATTCCTTCCTCTCATCTGTAATTTCAGAGTCTGAAAAAGACCTGAGCTTTTTTTTTTTAATGTGATAAATCAAAACCACCACTATATGTTGCGTTTCATCAAAACCAAAAAGGAAGGACTGGTTTTGAACACCTGCATGTTGTTTGTATTTATTTGCACAGCGGTGAAACTATTTCACACCAAGACGCACACATCCAGTCTGTTTTGGCTTCTCATTTGTCAGGACTTTTGTAAGAGTCAGGTCAGTAATGGTTTCATTGATTGCTCAGTCTTCACATCCATCATCAAAGGGTCAGTGTCCTATCTCCATCTAATGACACTGTTTGAACACAAATCTCATCTTTGAATTAAACACTGAATGCAAAATGATGCAAAACTCTTAAAGAAATACATGATTAACAGCAAAACTGAATCTTTAGATGCACCAAACTTGTATATTCAGTCCAGCTGGTAAAATGTTGTCTAGATGCACTTCTTTGCTAATACAGAGATTTAAAAAAAATTTAATGCATGTGCCTGCTGGTTGTTTGCCCTTTAGTTTACGCTTCAGGTGGTCAAGACATGTTCAAATCCCTAGGTGCCTGAGTAAATAAGCCTCAGGTCCTTTTGACTTTTATTAATGGGTGGATCAATTCCTATTTGTACCACTCTTTCAACTAAGATCCTGGCTTTGTGACGCTTAACAAATTAGCTGACCTGAGGTTAAGCTTGAAGCATGGAAATGCTCCTTTATCAGCCTCACTGATGTCAGCAGATGTTAAATTGTTTCATAAAATTGGTCAAAAACAAAATAAATCTATTTTCTACTATTAGGATCTTGATTGCCATCTAGTGGTGGATTGTCATCATTACATCATCCTGCAAACTAAACAGAGACACAAATAAAAAAGTCATAATGTTCAGTGATGTACAAAGTTTTATTAATGAAGGTGAACTTACATCAAGGTGTGGAATTTGAATTAACAGGCTGATGTTAAACCTTTATGTCTGTAAGGTTTGTTGTGAAATATGAATCATGTGTTTCTATTCAATTTTATTCCCTGATCATAAGGTCAGTGCTGTAGAACAGATGTTAAAATGTTGGCATTAGGTTAGTGTTGGTGAGAACCGCTCATGTCTAAACTGGGTAAATAATGAATAACTAAATGTCTCCAGATTACAGAACCTCTTATATGACCACTGAAGATTGACGTTCAACTCTTTTGTAAATTATTTAAAATGAAATGATTGATTTGTGGACTTATAAAATGAGTTTTGATGTGAAAATAAGGCAATGTGTGATAACGATGGTTCTTAATTGCCCTTAAATATATATATTTTTTATGTCAAATATAATTGCATTTCCTCATTTAGTGCAGAGCCAGAGCATCAATTTACATGAAAAATAAAACACGATCATGTCTAGATCTGACCACTCTGATTTTACTTGCTCTAGCTTCAACAGTGCATGTTGAGTGACCCCAAAAAATAAAATCAAGCTGCATCAAATCCAGGCTCATGTTTCCCTACGTGTGTAAGATTTAACTTCACACATAAACTGTGCACGTGTTGGTCCAGCAAACATGTGCTGTTAAAACTAGCAAGTTCGGGCAAAGCCTCCCTGTATTATTAAAACACTGCAGCTTGAAACCAGTCACGCATGCACTTTGTGTTTTATTTCACGTTTAATGAACCACTTTGTCTCTAAATTTAAAAATAAAGTTTTGGAGCAATTTCTTTTCTTTTTTTGCCACTGTTTGGTTTATAGCCTGCTTAACACAGTCCTAAAATCAACCCTTTAACATGCCATGCAAGAGGTTCACTGGTTCATTGAAGACGAAGTATCTGCATCATCTTAAGGGGGGTTTTCTGTAAGCAGAATCACCGATGTGGAAAGCAAGCATTTATTTTTCTGTTTACTCTGCAAGAATCTAACTGATTATCATAGCTACGAGTTTGGCATCATAACACTTCAGGTCATTCAAAGATATAGAGGTTTTCAAGACATTAGGCTAAACAAGTGATACGATTTTCACAACCTTGCATTACAAACTCCCACTGTCCTCTAAACTGTAAAGTGGTTTTTAACATGAAAAGTGCAGAACTGCACTTCACCATTCATGATAGAAAGTTTAAATAATGACTCAAATTATTAAAGGCACACTATGCAGTTTTGGCTTGTTTTTTTAGCACCCCCTAGTGTCCGTTTTAAGTCACTGTCATAAATACGTTAGCATTGCCTTTGCTCATAAACACCTAAATCTAACTGTTGTAATGTCTCCTCAGCCTTCATTGCTTTATACTGGAGTAGTTCATCACTCATTCAAAGAAATCAGCTGTGTTCAAGCAGGGAGAGATTAAAAAAATCAGGAATCATGAGCTAAAAACACTCAGGTGCTAGCATAACAGCTAGCCACATTAGGTTAGCCTAACCCTCGCGAGATACGTGACTTTGTGAGACTTCAGGGCACCGGACCGGAGACTCTGGACACAAGCATCAGATGGGGCTGAGTGACTTTTCATTAACCCTGTAAAGGGTCATATTAGCACATACTGGCTCAAGAAAAAGATTTAAAAATATGAAAAAATACATAGTGTGCCTTTAAGTATTAGCTGAATTCTAAAGTTTTATACTTGTACGAGATTTATACCCTCTCAATTATCTTTCATCACTGAAAATTTTGACTGAAAATTATAAATTCAAAAAGAAAAAAACATTAGGTTTTTTTTCTATTCATCCAAAGATTAAAATGTACAAAGCAAACTTAAGGATAGCTTGTGAAATGTTGGATTACAATCATGAAAGTTGATAAAAGGTAAACTTTTTTTGTTTATGATTCCAGCCTGTTTTTAACAGCATCATCATCATGGACAGGAAGTCATTTGGCTGGAAGGTTGATAGACCTGGTGTTGGCACTGAGTCGTCACCTCCAGCCTGGACAGGGCAGTCCCCTCTGACCTACTTCAGCCCGGGCCATCCCCTCTCTCCACATGGGGCGTCTCCAGTGAAGGACAGAGGTGAAGGGGCGTACAGGTCAGAGTCTGTATCTGATTCCCCTTCAGCTATAAAAGGTCTGACCCTGGCACAGAGTGATGGTCCAGCTCCAGCCTCGGTCCCCACTACACCTCCTAATGAGCCTGTAAAGAAAGAAGGCCCAAAGAAGTCCTCCTTGGCCTGAGAGATGCTGAAGCCACTGAAGGAGCGCTCCAGCTCCTCGTGGTCAACAGATGGGATTGAGAGAGAAGTGTCGCTCTCCACGGCGGTGGCGTCTTGCTGACACCTCTGCCTCCTGTGGCGCCGTCTGCTCTGGGAGCTGCTCTCCCTGCCACTCCTGCCCTGAATGGAGGACGATCTGTCGTGCACTGGAGCAGGTGGAGGGGGTAGGCGGAACATGTTGGGCGACTGGTCGCCCCTGGCACCGACTGGTGAAGGGGTGTTGGCCAGACTGCTGCCCCAGGCAGGCTGGCTGAGGGGGTGCTGCAGCTGGTGCTGCCACGAAGTACAGGGACGGCTGTTGCTGCCAGATGGAGGACTCACTGATCTCGCCACAGACTGACCCAGTAAAGGATCTATCTTTTCCTGAGACCCATCAGAACATTGGCCATCTGCTGAACATGCCTTCAACTTGTTTTCCTGCTTCTGCTCCTCTTCTCCTTCCTTCTCCCCCATCGTCTTCTCTGGGCTGTGGTAAGGCGGAGCTGGATACGGCTCTTTGGAGTTGAAAAAGGCCTCTGTTTCAGAATGTGTGATGCCCATTCGCTGCACGTACACATTGACCAGGAAGTCAAGTTTCCTGTCCATACAGAGCACCTGCAGGAAGCAAGAAAAACACAATACGGAATTAAAAATCAGCTGGCAGAAACATAACATCGCTGAATTTGTGTAAAATATTCCAACCTGTTTTTCCACTTTGACTAGACGTCCCATCATGCTCTGGTCCTCTGCAGCTTCACCGTCAGCTTTAGAGCCTTTACCAACTATCTGGTCAACTCTAGTGTTTGAAAAAGAAAAGTCTTAGATGTAAAACATAATCATCCTTCTGCCACAGAACTAAAGAAGCTTTCCTTAAAAATTTGTATGATGCAAAAACGTGGATGAGTCTCGCATAAAAAAACAGGAACAGAAACGGCTTAAGATGATGATTGTTGTGAAACTCCACATAAATGTGTTTGAAATGATGGCCTTTTGAAAATTCTGTTGAAATGCATGGATGCATGCATTATGAGATGAGGTAGAAACAAAGCTTGAGTTGGGAGATATACAATCTGGTGCCAAAATGCATCACTTGGCATGCCTTTTGTCGTGGTGCTGCATGCTTCATTTCCATTGCATCCTACTGAGGAATCTCTCCCTCTCGTCTCCATGAGAACAAGCAACTTGCACTTTAAACCCCTCTTGAGTGAGGCCAAATGATGAGGCTCATTAAACAAACTGTTTCGTTAACTTGATTGCTTGGTTTTTGGCCTTTTCTTGGTTTTACTAACCACCTAAGCAAGCATCCTGAAAAAGCTTGAGTTCGCTTTTTAAAAAAAATCTCCAACGTTGCATTTCACTATTCTTTTAGCTTAATGAGACAGATCAAGTGTCCTGTACTCAGGAGGGGTTCGTCAATCAAAATGATGAACTATGCAACCACTCCAGTATTTGATATAAAGAGAATAATGCTGATAGCATTCTAAAGGTGCAGTCTATTAACCTAACCTAGGACCTTCAGTGGACTTCTTATGGCGAGGTGTTGTTGGGGGCGGGGGCCCAACAATCATATCTATCCTGGCAAGGCACACAGAGACGATATGAGTGCAATGCAAAAATGAAGCAACGTGGGAATCACATCAATATATTCCATATACACAGCACATATGGTGAGCCTGACTTGCTTCATGGATGAGAAGTGTATGCGTTTCACTGCTGGAATATATTTCTTGTGCATGTTAGACCTGCAAGATCCCAATATAACTGACATAAAAACACATACCGGTGTTACACTGAACACATTTGTGAAGGAGTGAATTGTACTGTGATTTTAGACCCAAGCTGCTGGTTTAATACAGGTGTGAATACAGCACATGTAGCTGGACAAATGAAACAGGCAAATCAACATGTGTGTATCCACTATGTTAGTGCTATTATACAGAACCGCTGAGTCATTATTTAAATGTGTTCCTGCTAATACTAATAATACACGTAAAGCAGCTCAGATAGGGAACATGCACTTGCCTGGACTGCAGGTTCTTAATGCGAGACAGCATGTCCAGGTGACCCGCAGAGTACTGTTCGATCACGTCCATCACATCATAAGGCCTCAAGCTCTCTTTGAACCTCCTCTTTGACACCAAGAACTTCATGACGCTGTGCAGAAAATGTCACGTCGTGAGTTCAACAAACACTTTGCACCAGTCACTTGTTAGAAAGGAAAAGGTGTTACAATACCACTAATCCAACCCTAAACCTGAAAGCTCCCAGTCACTGACTTGGCAAATGTTTACTCTTGTAACAGTTTAAAACACTAAATGAAAAGAAGAGGACTTTATTATAAAAGAGGGTTTTTTTCTGCAAAAGTCAAAATGACATGGTCCCTTTAATAGCCTTTTCCTGCACTGTTGAGGGGATTTTATTGTCTGTTTTTAGTGGAATTGTTCATTTTTTAAATAATTGTATTATAACTTTGGATATGTTTAATTGGTTTAAAAACATTTGAATCACTAAATTGTTATGACAGTAGACCAGAAAGGTTACAAACAAACATCCGAAACATTTTGACTGACAACCCATCACTGATTGGAATATTTGTACGCTCACAATTAGAGTGGTATCCTGGCTAATTAATATCCTGAATTTCCCCACTGAGGGACAATAAAAGTGATTTCTTTTCTATCCTAAACCCGTTTTTGTGTGTAAACTAAAATAGTTTGACCATGTTGATTAAATACTATTATTATTATTACCAGATGTGGGACCAAGTCAGTGTTTTGCAAGTCAAAAATAAGTCTCAAGTAATTCCAGGGTCTAGTGTCATTTCACAAAAGTCACAGGTTACTACAAAGTCAAGACATACAAGACTTGAATCAAGTTAAAACTCCAGCCAAAAGTCAAGAAGTGCAAATTATGAGTCAAGTCTAAACTGAACAGATGCAAGTCTTGAATCAAGTCAAAGGTCAAAATGTGTAAATCTCGAGTTGAGTACAAAGTCAATACATGCAAGTCCAAGATCTAGACATGTAAGTCACAAGTCGAGTAAATTAAAGACATGCAAGTTTTGAGTCAAATCCAAAGTCAGGACATTCAAATCTTAAGTCAAGTCCAAGTCCTAAACTTTGACCAAATTTGTAATATAACTACAAAGAAACAAGAAATAACTTGCAGACTTCATGAATGCTTCCTAAAAGATATATTTCACTTTTGATCATTGCTACAAACTATCAGTAAACACTGTTTTCCTTTTTTCTGTGGTTTTCTCTTCTATGTCATTGTTTTCGACACAGTCAGCAGAAATGTGTCGTATTTATTTGTAACTACCTGATTTATTCAGATTATTCCCAGTCATTAGGTTTAAACCAACATTAGAATCATGGACTTTTAATAAACCGATCAAAATGCAGAACATCGTCTCAGTTTGCAGGAGCCGACTTAAATCTGATCTTAAAACGCCGAAGATGCCGCCTCAGTCTACAGCTGCTTCTCACTCTGTGTTTTTTGTTGTGTTTTCCACATGCTGTAATGTTTTACTGTTTTATTGCCAACTGTGAAAATGATATTCCATCTGATAAGACCTTCACAATAGATGATCACAATTTTTCTTTTACAAAATCATCCGTAAAGCAAATCCTTACCAAATTGCTCTAATTGTAACCTTCAATCCCGGAGGTAATTCTTGAGTGAAAAACTCACAGTGGCAGCTCTTATCATCACCGATTTCCTCTCCTGGGAGGCTTGCCTCTGGAGAGCAAAAACAAAAACACTCATTAGATGTTTTGCCTGCTTCTGTGTGACGAAGTCGAACAGCAGAAGCAAAGCAAGGCTGCTGATCTGATCTTTTCAGGTTACAGCCTTTAGGTTGGTTTTAAGCCACTTAGCCTGTTTGTGAGTGCAATGAGCGACAGGAAACAGACTTGTGTAGAGCAGAATTGAAGGATAGTGCTGATGCTTTACTTAAACCTTTAAAAATAAGTACTCTCTTCCCACCACCAATTAGCATTAGATTAGCTTCATGATTTGCATGTTTAGATTAGCCAAAAGGCTAGTCAGTGGATTTTCAAAAAAGGTGTCAAGACCTAATTACAGAAAACAGCTGAAATCTGGTAGGGAAAGTGAGGTCTTTTCATGCAAAATAAAGCAGGGCCCTCGGCTGTAATAAATCTGGGTCAGTGTTTGGTTTGTTTGTCTTGGCACCGCTTGACTTGAACCCACTATTAGCTTAGCCTACTTTGAAAAAGAAGAAGAAAAAGCTGTATGATTATTTGAGTGTTTTTAAAACCATAATAAATCTAATTTATCAAATCATTCCATGCTTAATTTCATCTATACTCATGCTTTACAGCCTTCAGTCACAACAGGGGAGTAAAAAAAAGTCATATTAGAAAATTAAGAAGGGGGTTCATGTCAAGTCAACAGTTTCAACATGCAGTTTTCTTAAACCATTTTCCTTATATTTCCTTCACAGAAGCCAACCAAAATAGATATTCCCAGTGTCTTACTTATTAAACCTTCAATTGCTGCAAAAAAGAGAGAGAGAGAGAGAGGGGAGAGACATGGGAAAAGATTTGTTATGGATTCTGGCTGAATGACAATGGCAGAAAAATCAGTTGTAAACATGGAGGTGTTTGGAATCCGGGGATAGTTTCTGGTTCATGAATGTCTGCGCAGCTTGACTTTACACTGGAACGTCTAGATCCATGGTTCTCAAACTGTGGTACAAGTACCACTGTTGAATCCTTCTAGTGGTATTCAGAGGAAAACTATCAATTATTTAAAAATTACACTAGTGAATTATTCATCATAAACTGAACTGTGATTAAAGCTATAGAGATCAGTGGTTCAACCTTTTACTAAAAATAAAAATGAAAGTGCAGTGGAGGATATTTAGAGAACCGATGGGGAATCTGTAGTGAACGATGGTAAACGGTGTGCTTAAATGGTGCCAGTAAGCAACAAAAGGCGCAAAACATCAATAGTTGATTCAGTTTATCTCAAATGTCTTTTGTTGTGGAACCGCTAAAGAGTCAAGGTCTAGTTGATGTGCTGCTGTTCTGAGAAAGAGATGCAGGGAACCATCACATCTTAGACCGCACCCTTCAACCTGGGTGAGGTGTGTTTGGTGCATCTCGATGGCTCCCCCTGAATCAGTCTAGTGACTGTTTGGAGTCAGAGAGTCAAAGGCGAGGCCCAGGCTGGTGCAGGTCATTCAAGATCCCATTAGAAGGTCGCTAACATTATTTAGAGACGGAGAAATGTTTAGATTTGTTAGACTTTTGGGACATCTCCTCAGTAGTAAGCATCAGGTTCATAGGGGGACCTCCTCACCCGACAACATCCCAGACTGATCTAGACTCAGCGTCCTTTAGCTACTTGGGTTGGTTGACATTAGGACAAAGAAGCAGGTTAGGTTTTATCTTAGGGTTAAGCATTTACAGAAGACCAGTTTTCCTGCTTGAGCTTTCACTAAAATGTTTTATCACCTGTCATAAACTTGTAGAGTTTAATATTTTCTGAAAAGTTTGAGAACCACTGATCTAGAGTATAAAACAGATTCCATTACGGTTGTAACTGGAGACATATAACTCGTCTAACCTGGAGAACTCTTCAGTCCAAAGTCGTCGTCCTGCATTTCAATCAGCACTTTAACATGTCATGAGGTGAAAGAAGAAGAATGACAATAGGTTCAACTTGTTTACAAAAAGCCAAAGAAATGGTGAAGGAGAGAAATCTATTTGTTGACCGTGATACAGAGGCCTGGGATGGTGTATGGATGTTAACTGCAGTAAATGATGACTGAACACCAAAACAGAATGTCCTCTGTCTCCTCAGCCGGGTGGGCTTTGATTGGCTGTTTCCCTCTGTTTTTGGACACCAGCAGGAGAGACAACTTAGGAGCATTCTAATTCACAACTATATCTATGAATTAAGGAGGACAAACAGCTTAAGTTGACTCAGTTCTCCTAGTACTTTCTACACGTTGTCCATCAGAAACACTCTAAGTAGTGAGTTAGGGACACAAAAAGCCACGTGTGATTCTGTCCTTTAATTTATGATCATTTCATACAAGTATCTAATAATAAAAAGCTGCTGGAGTTACTATTTTTTAATTCCTGTTAAAGCCTGTTGAGTAGTACAGGTATTAAGGTCTGGATCAATCGTCTCTCTATCGTTTGGAGTTGGTCCAGAATGCAGCTGCCAGGCTTTAAAAGACATGAGTACATCAGGCCTGTTTTAGCAGGATTACATCTGATTTCATATTGATTTTAAGATTGTTTTATTAATTTTTTTAAAGTTTCAAATCGTTTAGCAACCAGCCATTTAACTGAACTGCACCACATTCATAGGAGAGCAGAGGTCAGCCAGCTGGATGCTCTGGATTCAGCTGAGGTCTAAAGAGGGGACCCTTCTAATTAATGTTCTGTGAAAAGCAGGTAAATAATTCATCATTTATGCTTAATATATTTTATTTATTTTTTTGTTCTAGTGATATTATGTACTATTTGCAGTTTTGTTACCATCTGAGTTTTGGCGTGAGGTGCTGCCCCGGACTTTGAGGGACTGTTTCTGCCCTCGGTTCTTCTCGTTGAAGCTCCAGCTCTTGGCGACCTTGCTGGGACTCGCCTCAGCCCCGTCCTCCGCCCCCGGAGAGACGGCCTTCCCTTTGACCACAGGAGCTCTGGAAGGACTGGGAAACACCTTGTCCTTCAGACTGGGCTTCCGACTACGCAAAACAAGTAACCAGAATGAATTTTAAAGGCTGCAACATTTTTCTTATGAAAGTAAAACTACATCAGGGACTGCATGTGTCATTTAGAAAGAAAAAAAAAAGCAGAGTTTAGTGCTGATGGGACTATTTTTCTTACCTCAGAGGAAAGTCAAAAAGGGTAAAGTCTGGAGCCATGTCCACATACGAGCATTCAGTGGGTCAGGCAAGCAGCAGGAAGCTACAAGCAGGCATGCATGAAGCAAAGTGGCACATCTCAAAAGGAAGAGCTGTGGTCTCACTCTATGCACACAAAAAAACGAAAAGTGAACAAAAAAAATCGTGCAAAAAAAATTCACCCTCATATCGTACGCTCCACCAAATACTCAGGATTTGTTAGGTGCTCAGCAATATGCGCCTTGCCTGCTGAACAGAATTTTACAACGGCTGAATCGGCAAAAAAAGAAGGCAGCAAGCAAATAAACTGCATAAAGACATTACTAAATGAAAACCATAAATCAACAGTGGCAGGGACTTAAACAAGGGTGTGTGTCTACATCTTTCCTGGGAAAAAACAAGTTAAATGGTTTAGGCAGAAAACCTCTTTATTTAAATAAAAAACCTCATATGTACACACCACTGACAGAACTTCATCCTGCTATAAAAGATTATCTTGTCAGAATTTGTTGCTAACGAAATGTCTGTTTTCAATGACTCCTGTGGTTTTACTTGTGTGATTAGAGAAGGAAAGAAACAGGAGAGAAACACAAAAACTTGCAGTGCATTTGTTAGTATCTGTGCAGCAACTATACCTAATAGTTCTTGGGCAGCACCCACAAAGTCTGTCTTTGTGTGCATTTTCATTACTGGAGTGGTGGGCAGTAGAGGAGACACAAAAAGATAACATAGCAGTGGATACAGTCACAAAAAACACACGTGTGTGCCATAAGATGATGCCAGTAACACTTTATAGTTCTCAGGTTTGTGACTAAACTTTTCAAATGATTACCTCAATCGTTTTAATTTTACACATCAAAGTAGTGACATGTCATGCGTTATAAAGTGTTACTGCATTGTCAATTATTACACGTTTTCTTTTTGTCAAAAACAGTGAATCAAGCACGGCTCTTAGAGTGATCCAAACCAACTTTCTTGAGGAGAAGCTGAAAGCTAGGCTGTCAGAGAACAGCTTGTTGGTGAATATTCAGGGTGACCAGGCGTCCCTCTGTGGGGGTGGGACAGAACAATTTAGACTTTAAACAGGGACGCTTTTCCTTCTTTGATCTGCCTCCCTGTGGGAGGAGCTACAGGTGCATCGAGTCCAGGATTAATGAACTGTGGAACAGTTTTAGACTGGCGCTACAGCTACGCTGGATGCAAACATGCACCAAGTACCAGTAATTGCATTTATTATCATCTGCTGCAGAAAGTGTGTATGCATAGATTTGTTAGTAAAAAATCTCACACACAAAAGGCTAAACTCAGTCAGTTTCACAGATATAGAGCTATAATTTGGGTATGCTAGCAGCAGAGAGTCATTCACAACACATGTCTGAGTGATGACAGGCAGTGAAAGGAATTTAACATGTCATCTATTGCAACAGTACAATAATACTAATTTAATGCACACCTTGTGCAACTATTAAAATAAGATGTGTAAAGTTCAAGGCTAAGCATTTATTTTTGTTCTATAATGACAATAAATTCTGATTCCTAATCTAAATACAAGTCAACTGCAGGTTAAACTGTCTTTGCTACCAAGCTGACGTACAACCCACATGATGCACAACTTAAATTGTGCAGACTTCACAGAAATATGACAGAAACTACAACATAGTATTTTTCATCTCTGGTATCAAGACTGTCCTACACACCGTTTGTTAGTTGGGATCTGGTCACCCTACGAATATTTAGTAAAGCTGCCGTTTCGGAGTGGGGCCAAAGTGAGCTGACCTTTGAGCAAGAGAGCAAATGCATCATGACCATTCTTGAAGGAGGCACTTATCACTCAAGCACACACAACCCCATGCTCACACACAGACGTACGGTTCACACACACACTCCCCCAAGAAGAGTGCCTCAGCAGCAGCTAAGAGCAAAATTGAAGAAGAGCCAAAAGGAAGATGAGAAGAGACATAAAGCAAAGAGTTCACAGACCTGAGAGAGGTTTCTATCTGAGACTCCTTCCTGTAATAAGGAAAGACACAATTTTCTGTTTCACAGAACGAGTTAGCAGCAGAGAATAATCTTAATCACTAGTCGCTCCATAAGGCTGAGCTCCTTCAGCTCTGAGGATGGAAAATAATCAAGAGTGGAGACAATTTGAGCAGTTAGGAACTCAAAGAGAGTGGGGAAATGGAAACATGGAAATAATCCACAAGAGCTGGGTTCCTAGGAGAAATATTAAAACTCCTAAGAAATCTGTACTCATGTATGACCACCAGGGGGCAGCATTTACAAGTTCTTAACAGCAGTTTGCTCATATTCACAAGAAAATGATCAGTTTTAACCACTGAGACGAATGAGAAATTTAATAAATCAGTGATTCCCAAACTTTCTGTCTTCTGAGCCAAAAAAGTACAACAGCAAAGTCTTGTGACCATAAATATTGGTGCACCACTTCCCTCCTTGAAAGACATATACATCACCCAGAAATCCATCACAATCGTGAGTGATGCGAGCCACCCTGCACAATCTGTTCTGCCTCCTGCCCGCTGGCACCTTTAAGGCACCTTTAGCCACAGCTAACGGAGCCACCAGGCTGCTGGGTTTTTGTCTCCCCCCCTCAAAAAAATGTAAAATACCACTACCTCTGTACTATGCAAGTTGTGCACACTGACTATTCAATGCTACTGCTGCTATTATTATTATAAGTGAAATGTCTCTGCACAAAAAACGTGAAAAAACATTTCTACTACATCTGTTGTTTTGTATCCTTATTATTTTTAGTATTAGATATTGTATGTTTTTCTTTAAGCCACTTGCACTTTATCTACTCTGACTTCGTTGTTAGGACGTGTTCTTGTCTTGTTATGTCTTCTTGTATCTTGTCTGCGCATGGGACAGTGAGAAACATAATTTCCACTTCTCTATGTCTAGCACATGTGAAGAAATTGACAATAAACTATCTCTTATATCACTGGTTGACTTACAAACGTCACCAAAAAGCTAAACACCAATAATACAAACAACTCATTGAACAAATCATATCCATTCATGGCTATACTGTATTGTTTCAGCTAAGACATCATTTTTCAGATTTATTTGAATTCTGTAAATCTCAAGAAGATCAGTGTGATTTTAGTGTTTAGTGACTTTGAAAATCAGTGTGATAAATATCCAGTATTGGCTTCTTTTTTTAAGTAAACGCCACACTGAGATCAAAATCTGGAGCCCAATTTTAACTTTTTTTTTTTATTCTTGTAATTAAAGTTGAGGGCCGAATAATTAAACAATTAGTTTATTTTACATGTTAGTATTATTTGATCTATTTATCTTATAATAAACCTTACCTGAAATCCGTGTTCCACTTCACAAAGTCAGAACTCTACAATTTTCAACTTTGTTAGAATAAAAACTTTTAGATTTATTTAAATTTTTTAAACTTTTTAACTGTTTATTGTCCTAATAAATGTTCTATAGGTACTAACTGCAATCACTAGTAGACATTTGTGTCGATGAGATAGTTCACAGACCTTAATCAAAGAAATACAAGGCAAAGGAGATATTTTATATTTTAAAGGTTTAGCTCTGACCAATGAATGCAAGGCACAGGAGGAGCAGAGAAACTCTCATGAGTTCTAATGTGTTAGTTTATATTCTTATTACGCTCTAACTTAACGTTTTAGATCCTACCTATCATGTGTTTTCTGACATCATCATTAACAGATCTGTGTGGAAAAATAAGTTTTATTGCATTTTATTTAAGTCTTAAAATATAATCATATTAAAATTGATTCTCTTTAATGATTATGCTCAACTACCTGTGTGTTTAAGTCTTTATACAGTAATCCACATTTCCTGCTCTAATCGTCCTGCTCATACCTGAATGACTTGCTCTTCAGATTCCTCAGCAGGTCCAGCTGATTCAGAGGAGGAATAAGTCTAGGAAAAGACAAAAAATAAAAAGATTTCTCATTCTGTCAAGATGCTTTCATCAACTTCAAAGGCCAGAGCTCGCCTTTGGCTCATTTAAAGCTAATTCCGTCGAGTCTGACAGTCATCTATTCTGCTGGCCTTCAGCTTTTCACCTCAAATTACAACTCAAGTTAAATGAAACATGAACATTTCCCAAGTAGTGCTCTTCTAGTTCTTGAAATTATCCCTTAAAAGATGTCAAATCTGTTATAAAAGCTCAGTCAAAAGGTTGATTTGCTGATTCGTAGCAAAGTAAGTGGTCAGTTCGTCAAACAAAGACAGGAGTTGATTTTTGAACTCTGTCAAAGACATAAAGAATGTCTGCCAGGGATTGTCCTCTGCAAAAACAGAAATGTTACACCAGTGTGTGATTACTCACAGCAGAAAACAGCAGCTGATTCAACAAAAAAGACTTGGAAATACAATAGTAAAAGGATATGTTTCACTTTGCTTACGGTTTTAACTAAATTGGCTAAATGTGATACGAGAGAACAGTTGTAATTCCTGAAAACGAAGCAGCATTTTAGGCCTGTCTAACCCCTTACCTGTACATTGGAACCGCCACAGTCTGCTCATAAAAATCCCAAGTGGACAGCAGGTCTGTTCGGGAAAGGTTGGTGGCATAAAACCTCCAAGCAGCCTGGACGGGGAAATACTCCTTTAGCTTTTAATCAAAAGCACAAAAACTGAATTAAGTCAGTAGTTCTGAAACAAATTACCTGGATGAAACCGGCTGCAGGATTACGCCTCTTCTCAAAATGCTTCTGCCTGTGCTGCTCTTGGACTTTGAGAGCAAAGCCAGAACCTAAAATGCCCTAAACAGGAAAAAAAAAGATAAGCTTTAGTACATTCTGGGAACAGAAACAACAAAATATGTCGTAAAATAATTTGGATCCTTCATGTAAACGTCATAAAGCATCTAGAACTGTGCGTGATGGTGTCTCTTGTTGAAATAATATCATGAACTAGAAGATTTTTGACCCAATAGTGGCGCATTTGAATTGGGTTACTGGTTTTGGACATTAGTGGGAGCCACAAGTTGGTGATTTGACTCAAACTAAGGTGCTAATTAGAACAAAACATCTCCAAAATCATCAGCTGACCAAAAATGGCTCTATATGTTCCTATGATGACTTCTAACACAAAACAGTTTCATTTTTTTTTTAAATCTGTTCAATGAGAATGTATTTAGTAGTTTAAAGGAATAAATAACTATATTTGCAGAAAAGGAATGCACAGGAAAAGCCAGGAAAGTCGACACTGTAAAACCGAATCCAGTTTCTAACTTTCTACTGAGGTTTGGTGGTGATGATGATGAGCACTTAATCATCTTCAGCAGCACTTTAAAGGCACTTTTTAGCCGATGAATAAACCCACACACTTACAGCTGGAAGTGCAAAAAATGCCACTCCGATCATACTGAAAGCAGCTCCAAGCATGCGCCCATTCCAGGTTTTGGGGACTTTATCTCCATAACCAATGGTGGTGAGAGTGATCTGGTGAAAACAAAGTGAAAACAGTTTGTAATTTAAACAACATAAAAGGGATCTCCTCTTTAAAACTTGAGAAAACTACAGGAAATAAAGCAAGCTCTCAAAACTAGATTACTGTGTTTCTAAGTCTTACCAGTCCCCACCAAAGAGCATCAGCGTACGTCTCAAACTCTTCGTTTGACTCCTTTTCCACAGAATAAACCAAAAAGGAAGCCAGGATGAGGCAGAGGAAGCCGATGTACCAGGCTGTGATGAGCTCCTAAAGGGGGGAGCGGCAGAGTGAGCATCAGGGAATCGAAAGCAATCGAGGATGACTTGTAAAAACAGCCAACCCATAATAATACTGACACCACTACGTGAGCTCCATGCCCTGTGTGGTGTTTAATAAATGTCTTTATTTCCCTCGACTCCAAACACGCTGCAGATTTCCTGTCCCTCCCTGTAACACCACATTCAAACGCATCACATTTTCCTCAGTCTATTAATGCAACAGATTCCATTTCAGAGCTCATTAAGCTAAAACTAAAGGGAATGTGTTTCATCGTTATAGCAGGATATAGTGTGTTACAATTAAAACTAATGGATGCAGTAGTTTTAGCGTAAGCCCAATGAGGAGATGCTAACGACCAGCTAGCATCTATGCTACTTAGCTTAAAGTCATGAACCAAATTTTGGTCAGAATAAATAAATTAGCTGCATACAAAAGTACTGCTATCAAAGTGGCATATCTGATGTTTTTTGTGGAAAGGTTTTGGACACTTAACATCTATGACTTTTTAATGAGCAGCTTTTATTAGTTCTGATTAGCCAATGGTTCATTACAGTTTTTAAGTGTAATAAAACGACGTTAATTTCAAAAGACGTCACAGCGGTTAATACAAAACCTTTACACTGTTGTAAAGGTTACATTATATGATTATTTAAAGAGATTATAGGTTGTTTGCAGTGGAAATTAGCAACTGCAACTAACAAGCTAGCACTTCCGATTCAGGATGAACCCCTTACAGTTGGAATATTTTTTTTTTTTTTAAACTATGGGAAATTGTGGGCAATAAAGTTTATAACAAACATTCACATAAATTTCCATGAAAACTGTAATGGTTGACGTGTAGCAGGATCCAACGGTGCAGGTGGAAGGCAGGAGACGACGGATCAACTCAAACCAGACTATAAGGACTAGACTAGACTAGACTAGATGACAAAAGCAGGACTAGACCATGTGACCAAAACAGCCAAACTGACCAGGAGAGACAAGACAAGAGAGCTTAAATACATGAAGAGGGCAATCAGGGAGACTAGACACACCTGTGGGGGATTAACAAGTGGAACTAATTAGACACACATGGCAGGACATGAACATGAAGGCATGAACCAGACAAAACTAAAACTATTAGACATGAGGAATAAACTGAACACTAAACATAATGCACAGGACAAGGTCACACATGGTAAGCAAACAGAACTAATCAGAGACAACAGGGTCAGAAAACGAGGTCAAACTAAAACCAAACACATGAATCGTGACAGAAAATCTAGAGTGGTTTCAACTTGGAACACATCTACCCTGAAGCTGTCCCTGCCGTGACTAAGGCAAATGTCCAGGGGTGGTTCTAGGGGGGCCAGTGCCCCTGACAGCAAGCTTGGCCCCCCTACTATATTAGTGCTGAGTCTCAGGCATTAGAGACAAATACTGTTTCATGTTGTCACTGAGATAACCAAGAGATTTTAGCAAAATACTTTTATTTTGAAACATATTGACGTTATTGTGTAACTGAATTACTGTTATTATACACTACAATTTTAAATCCTTAAAAACAATGTTTGTAGTTTTTTGGTTTTAGAATGTGTCCCTCTAAAAAAAGCAGCTGCCCCCCCCCCCCCTCTCTAATGTTGGTCTAGAACCTCCACTGCAGGGCAGTTGCAGGACAAAACTGCCAAGTTCTTCTGGAAAGTACATTTTATTTAATTATCAGAAACAAGAACATATAGGTCACGCTTTCTTTCCACATCAAATCTTTTTTTCTGAATGGTGCTCACAAATCTGCTTTTTAGTCAAATTTAGTGAAGGTTTGTGGTTCTATTTAATAAGAAATTAACTCTTTATTGGACAAGTGATCGTATTTGATTACTTAGAGTTGCAGCCCACATCTGAAACTTTTACACCAAAGTTTTAAGAAGTTTTAAAAAGGTTAAAAAGTACAAATATATTAATTACATCATTTTTTAAATGTTTTTTTTTTAATGACTGAAAATTTTTTTCTTATAATTGCCTCCAATAACACTTGGTGGTTGAAACTTTAAATTTCCAAGTGAGTCCTTTAAAAATGTTTGAACATAAGGTATTAAAATATATAAAATACTTTTTATTGTACTTTTCCATTTTAAAAAGATTTGAATTCATCTGGGTTTTTCTAGACTCTTACGTCAGCACAAATCTTCACATTCAATTTTTACAAAGTGACTATCTGCATCAACAGCCTGTACTTCTGGGATAGAGTTCTAACATCTTAAATTGCAGCTGAAGGTTGCGCAAAAGCACCTTGAGGGCCACAAATGGCCTGCGGGCCACACTTTGGACACCCCTGATTTTAGAAATGAACAGTTTCTGACTTGAATAAAGGCCATCTCAATAATGCTGCTACAGACAAAACCATGTCAGGACCTTAAAACTTGAGAAGGAAGAGGGTTTTTTTTTATCACAAAATTAGCTAAACTCACCTTCTGACCAAGTCTTTTGATAAATAACCTTAAAAAGAAGCAATCAAAATAAATACAATACCAGGGCATACCTTGCTGTGAGCGTAAACTACAGAACCCAGTAGTTTCCAGGTGCCTCCACGACGGTCCATACGCAGCATGCGCAGGATCTGCAGGAACCTCAGACTCCTGATAGCAGAAGTGGCAAAAACATTCCCCTGAGATCCTGCTGCCAGTACTGATACTGACGCAATCAGCACCATAATGTCTGGAGAGACGGGCAGAACAAAATATCACACTGCAGCAGAAACACATAAACTACACATTTATATTTGTTTCATAAAATGGTCTCATAAAAGTAAATGTGAACGTGCTAAACCAAATTTCAGTTATAGTTTCAAGCACTTTATTAAAAATTAAAGCACTTTCCAAAACTTGAAGAAAAAAAAAACACATTAAATTTCAAGTGTCTTTGAGGATGTTAAATACCCTGATTATAACTCTTACTGCCCCAAATGAACAAAAAAAAAACAAAAAAACATACCTCCTCAAAACACTTTTTGGGTGTGGAAATTAAAAGGTCATTAATAAGGTAATATTTTGGAGATGTACACCCAAAAGCTTTCCAAAATGAAGGCAAGGGAAAAACAGTGTTTAGTGTCATGTTCCTTCAAAAGACCAGAGCAAAAGAAATGACGGCCGAAAACCTGTTTTCTCACCTATGACACAGAAAGGCTTTCTGGCGAATCTTAGCCTCCCTCTCCATCCTCTGTAACGACAGCAGCAGCCAGCAGCCCATATCCTCACGATGTACTCCACTCCAAACACCACGATGGTCACAAACTCCTGCAGGACGAATCAGAACTGGAGCTAAGTGGTGATGGATATCCATTCCCCGGCTACTGAGGGATTTATGTTTATTTTTAAACATTTCTCCACACACAATGGTAAGGCTTGCCAAGGATACACGTTTAGTATTTTGGTCGGGAACTCATTCTGAACCGAGCGTTTCTCATTTCCAGGTTCTCCAGCTTCAGTCCAGCAGTAGCTCGCATGTGCACATGTCGAGGTGCGCTATAGAAACCAGGAGTGGGTAGAATGAATGTTTTGGGAGGGGCCGTGCTCTCTTGCTGAACTACTGCACATGAATCCATCCATCCATCCATTTCCTGTAACCGCTTAGTATCAACAGAGGGTTGTGGGGAGCTGGTGCCTATCTCCAGCAGTCAAGGGGCGAGAGGCGAGGGACACCCTGGATGGGCCGCCAGTCCATCGCAGCAGCAGCCTGACCAGCAGCCTGTCCACACGGAGCGCTGACGGCTCTTAGCACTGGGACGTTGGCTGATCTACCACTGGCTACACCGCAGGCTGCGAGGGTCCGGTAACGCTCCTCCGCCGGTCCGAGTTCCATTGTGTTGCCACAGTAACACACAGCTCATGCAGAAATACCCCGAGCCGCTGACATGAGGAACACAGAGTTCAACATTCCCACTGCCCCAAACCAGTATACAGACCGCTGCCCGCATACCGGTATGAAAAAAAAGTAACATGTCGAGCGACAAAGTAAGGTTGGCTGTTGGCACGCATTACTGCCACCTATGTAGGCTACAATTCCTTCTGGTTTTGAAGCTGTCGAGAACGCACAAGCAGTGTCAGTTCACGTCACATCTGTCACGACGACCCTGTGGGTCTGTGAGGCTGATCAGGTCAGGCTGCTGCTGCTGATTGCAACAGGCCCGATGAGCCAGGCTGTAACACATCCGTAGGACAGCGCGGGAAATTCAGGCCTGAACTGCAGCGCGTTTTACAGAACACAGCCTGATCAAGACACTGGAACGATACATGAGTGGCCTCATTCTTTTTAGTTTAAAACGCTTCATCGCCCATTAACTGAAACTGAACATGCATGATTTTTTTTTTTTTTTTTTTTTA
>SSNR01000051.1:183414-265424 GCA_006937965.1 Callopanchax toddi | reverse complement strand
TTTTTTTTTTTTTTTTTTTTTTACAAATCCCGCCCCTAGTCCCTTTAAGAGCTGGGACTAGCTCATCATCAGAACTAATCTTTGTTTCTCCAAACTGAGGCCATTCAAACTGCTATCTACAGCAAGCCAAATAGTAACTGTTTAAAACCTTCCCACAGAAACACCCTTCAGAAGATCTGGACAATCCCTTTAAATGTTGTGACTTAATTGAAGAGGTATCATCATTAGAGAGCTGTTTCTCTCTTCCCCAGTTTTAGAATCAAATACAATAAAATGCATTTGCTGCCGTTTTTAAAAAGTACTTTTTGTGCTCAGAATATACATCAACCAGTTTTATGGGGCTGAGTGTGTATGGGATCAAATGGCATTATATCATAACGTGATGGAGGAAGCTGGGGTGCGTAGGGAGGCAGCTTTTAACTGGATTTCCTTTAATGGCAGACTTCCATCTCAGACTCTGAGGGCTCCTGCAGCAGATTGTTAAAACACATAAAGCGATACTTACCAAGATGTACAAGGCATTCTCTGACTTGTCTTTATGCTCTTTGATTGTAGCAAAGACTGACAGTATAAGACAGGAGAAGACCAAGAAGAAGCTGGAAGAGACAAGAGAGTAAAGGTGATTGTTTTTTCATGTCTCGAAGTTGGTTTTAAACTCATTAAATTTGAAACCGGGGGGAAGGGGACAAAAATGGGTTCCTGCTGACCAAAAAGAACACAAAAACCTGTCTCACATCTACTAAAAAAGCATCTTGGCGCTCCCTTAGAGGGTGTGTGTCCCATCAAACACACTAAATTTAAAAATAAACATCATCATACCAACAGTCAGACATGGTGGTGGTAGTGAGATGGTCTGGGGCTGCTCTTCAACATTTATCCCTGAACGAGTTTGGTTAGATTAAAGAAACTTTTGGCGAGTCCACACCGAACGTTGGTACAAACGTCTAGAAAATCAATGAAGTTGTTAGCTGATGAACCATCAACCTGCTCCTTCTGAGTGCAGAAACTCATTAAGCAAAGTGAAATTATGTTTAAAACATAAATAAATACTGAGACACTTTCTGTAAAAACCATTAGCAGTAATGCTAGCCTTTTATGACAAATGCTGCCAGCAGCAATGAAACAGTTCCTGTTCTATTTGTCATTCTCTTTAAAGTGCTTTACTTTGGAGGGATCACACAGTACTGCAATGAAAAAAGCTTTAAATGCTTTAAATGGACCAAATTCTATGTACATTTTAAAGATTTTTAAATAGGTTGCTGTGATTATCAGCTAACGTTAAAACTGTTTCGTTTGAGATGTTGCTCAGAACTGCAAAATTCCTTCTTATTAAAAATACTTTATGCCACACCTAAATGGATGGTTACAGCACAGCTTTAAAAATCCTTTAAGATTTCTGCCTTTTCTAACATTTCTATCATGTTATAGCCATCAGGATCAGTCAGAAATCAGTCACACACTTCGCAGCCTGTCATTTCCACTTGTCACTTTGACTTACAATTCCACTACCTAAAGGCAAACATTGGTGCCGCGGTATTGTTGCTCAGAGTTTGCATTCCGGCGTTATTTGATACCTTTGATTAATGTGGTCTCGTAATGAGGATATCTTTGACGTAACCGGGCAGATGTTTCAGCACATCGTTGTGAGCCAAGAATAAGTCATTAAAATTTGATAGGTAAAATGCATACAGTTTTATAGTTACAGAAATTAAATATGAAATATGGTGGAGAAAGAGGCTGGCTGGCTGCGAGTCCAACTGAAGAGCCTTTCTGACTTGACCTTGCCAAACTCATCAGCACCAGTAAATGAGGGAGCTTGCTGATGAAGGACGGGGGCAGACTCTTCCTCCTGAAGGAAACCAACAATTAGCTCCTCCAGATACACGTCATTTACATCAAGCGGATAAAGCTGCTAAGGATTTGCTTGTGCCGCTCCACCGATACATCAGAGACGTGGTCAAACATTTAAAAGTTCTGTTTAAACGTGACCATAAACAGCATTTTTTTTAGCTCTAAATTTGCAGGAAGTGAGAGGATTTAATGAGTATAAAAAAATACAGGCAGCAAATTTGGTTATAAAAAAACATGCAAAGTCTCAATAAATACAAAATAAAATGGGAGAAGGACTCACCAGGGTTGGCATATGGTTCAACTAATTAGTAAAAATGCAACAACAACAACAAAATGTTATTTAAAAAAAAAGGGATTTTTAAAAATCGACTGTGTACAAATGTCAGCATCAGCTCAAGAATATTAAAGACAAGGTATATAGAAGTGCTGCTGGGACTTTGTATTGGTTTCACATAGATGGTCTATAAGACTTTTTACAAACTGTAAATTAAAAAGTTGCATATTTGTAGAAAAAAAGAAGAGTGACTAAGCCAAAAGGAACTCAATGAAGTTTTTCTGTGAAAGTAATCTTTTAAATGTTTTTATTTTACTTGGCCTAAAGTTCAGAACAGCTGTAACTGAAATAAACTCTAACATTTACAGTTTATTTGCTGCATCCATTAAAATAAGACTCCACCAGGCAAAGATGATCAAGTTAAGATGACACTCTTTGTAGACTCTGGCTTTATTCACATGCATGATGCCAGACGTTTGTCTGCTTGACCACCAGGACACATTGCAGCCACGTGTTGTTTTTTAGTAAAATAGCTTGGAGCTAAACTGAACTGTATGCTGAAAAATTATGATGCATTATAAAATTACAGTTCTTAAAATAGTAAATCCAACTAAAATAACTGCTCTTCTCAGTTCTTAAATGTTTAAACCGTGTTAATAAAGAAAGATGATGCAACACTTTTAAAAAATGTCAACCAATTTAAAATGACTTTAAAGTTTTAAATCATCTAAGTCACTGATCCAGTGATGGGATGGACTTCAGACAGGATTGTAGTTTACACAGACATTAACACACATCACCACAGAGCTCTATTTTAACAACATGTAATTCCTGACACCACCATCTCCAATAAAAAACCCACTAAAGCCCCGGTTCCTTTATGCAGCCGTCAGTCAGACGCAGCTCATCCACTTGTTGCCACAGAGGTCCAGAGGAGCACTGAGGCTGCGGATCACTCAAATTGAGTTGGACTGTTGTTGCAAGCAGAAATGCCTTCTGGGCTGCAAGTAAAGAACCATTGATTTGTCCCACTCAGCACAGCTACATACTCATCACGCTAAATTTAGACTGCGACAAACTAGGCAAGAACAAATAAAGAAGAAAAGATTTTTACTGAGCAAAGAATGGCCACTGAGAGCAGCAGCAGCAGCACGGAGCAGGCAGCTCCTCAGGATGACCGGGGAACCTTTAGGGAACAATCTGGAACAATAAACAATGACCTCGAAGCTCCCTGATGTCGCTGTCTTCATTCTGAGCCCCAGATCTAAAAATAATAATTACCAACCACTAACGAGCAACACCAGAGTCACCAGGAGGAAGATATATAGGAAACAGTTCTGCAAATGAAAACAGAGATGAGAACAAATACAGAGAATCCACTATGAGGTACTATAAGGCAGGAGTTCTTCAGCGTGTAATACGATATAACCAGTCCAAGACAATCACGTTAAAAACTGATTTTCACACAGTTCAAATGTGACTGTGTTTTTATTTAGTGGAAACCCCAAGAAATGGTGGCTGTATTAAGTTATATCACCTTTAATTTACTTTGCTAAATCACAATTTTATAGCAAAAGATTTGTTTTCTGTGTGGATTTTTTCAGATTCAGGAAAAGAACCTTCAAGAAAATGTTAAATGTTGCAGCTTGTGATTAAAAATAAATCCAAGATGCTAATGTTTTATATATAACACAGTACATTTTGTTCTTCAAACTATATTATAGTCCCATATGGTCTAGTGGTCAGGATTCCTGGTTTTCACCCAGGTGACCCAGGTTCAACTCCCGGTATGGGAACTTGTACTTGTAGCACAATCGCAAGAGAGATCACCTCCCACATCAGAGAGCGTGGGCTCTCCTCAAACAAGGAAGATGGGTTAAATGCAGAGATGAATTATTATATTACCACTGTCAGGCTAAAACCTCGCATCTCCATTTTTCATCACTGTCATGTTTTTACATAAATCATCTCTTTTTGGTCATCTTTCACATCCACTGGTGGTTTGATGGACGACTTTTCAAAGACAAATGATGTCACAATCCAGGGTTTGTTGTTTGTTAAAAAATAAGTAAATACATTTCCTAAAAAGTAGCATTTTTGAACATACCTAGTTTTATGTAATATGTTTTTACATGTTTTAATCCGTCTTGGATTCACGTTTCTGACTATTAACTGAACTGATTCGGTTTTTCTTTTAGCTGAGCACAACTTTCAGAATTGATGTTGATTTTGTCCCAAGTTGCATGCATCATATTCAAATTTAACATATTAAAAAAACCTCTAGTTTAAAGTATTTATGGATTATTGCAAAATCTTTGGCAAAATGGTTGCAGAAAAAACATTTTATTGCTGTTTAAACTGATTTGTCCTTTAGATAACCCAACAAGTCATACAGATCAAATGAGGATCTGCATTAAGGAAGTGTGCATGTTGAGGGAAATCTTGATTCAATACGTTCACGGACATTATGATTTGTTCTTAGAGTTTAGAATAGCAGAGGAGCTCATTTCGCTCTAAACCATACGGGGCTCAGATTTACATTTCCTCGCAGCAGGCTGCTCTCCTCCTCAAACGAGGCGCTCAGTCACATCTCAGCAGCTTGGCAGCCAACATCTGTCTACTAGATTGTCCTTGCCTTATTTCATTCCAAGTTTTTCTCCAGCAGGCCAGCTCAGCAAAACAGTGCATAACTGGATCACGAACTCAATCTGTCTCCCAGAATCACTTAACAGAACTCTGTTTCAGTGACTGATCACCTGCTGCGGCCTGTGCTCACCCTCCTCTCTTTGTGGTCTTTTTTCATAACATTCATCTGTTCGGCTTTGTGTGCAGAACTGAAATATTTTGATGCTGTTGCACATTAATTAAAGAACACACCAGAGTTGTGCGATCAATGCCAGATCAGGAAGATAACAGCTTGTGGAGATGAATATGGGACACTTCATCTATGTTTTGAGTCTAGATGAGTTATAACATCCTTGAATGTGTCTCTCTGAGCCTCTGTCTCAGCTACAGCAGACACAATGAAATGAACAGACTGAGTAGATAACAAGAAGGTAAAGAAATGTTCTCATGTTCCACATATTGATCCTCCACATGCATCACCAATGAGACAAGGCAACAAAACACCAGATAAAGCCCATCCAAGAGAAAACAGCTGCTCACAACGTCACTTTTTAATCTGTTTGTTTTTATCAGTTCATCAAAATCTTCTTCTAGATCAGAGAAAAAAAGACAAAGAAAGGCGAAGAAAGATATGACTGATGTCAGCACATGATAGCTTTATAAATCATCAGTCTGGAAGCAAAGAGGTGGAAGATTAAATGAAGCGTGGTGGCTATGAATAATTCATACAACACACAAATGGAATAATTGCAGAGCCTCAACTGTCCTGTGCAGATTCCCATGCAGTCAGGATGAGGCTGAGTGCTCGTTTTATGGGGTTTGCTCAATTTATTCTCTAAATGCTGTAAAGAAATTTGAAAAATAACATAAATATGGCCGTATATTCTGAGAACCTCACTAATTAATCTCTCAAAAAGCAAAAAAGAAATGGTGAAAAAGCTTAAAGCTGTAGTTTTCAGTTAATATTTCAGTGTGTGTGTGTGTTCACATTAAAACACAGGCCTACTTCTGAGCGCCGTCCCAGAGGGGCCAATATGCTGTTCACAGTGAACTCCTTAATGCTGTGGCCGTCTCACCTCCTCACTCATGCAGTTTCACTGAACTGGAAGGAGCTGTGCATCACTGAAGGGCACTTTGGAACCAGTTTCAATTAAAGAATACAGCTGTGGTCAAAGGATTTAAGGAGGACACTTATGATGGCAGTTTGCAGAAACTCCAGATTGTTTTTGGAGATTGAATTGCAAATAATTAAGTTCCTCCCTGCTATGAGACTAAAAGAACCCATGTCCACTCCTTTCAGCCATGCTGACGTCATTTCAGTGATATTCTCGTTAACACTGGGTGGAGGGTTGGTGACTCTGAGGCTGGAGGTCACTCTGTGCTGACTGAGTCAGAATATCAGACCGGACGCTTTAAGAAAAAATAATGGAACATCATCTGTTCACATTGTTTAACAACTCTGAGTGACTGAATAGTTTTAATAGGACGTATTAAATTCAGTGAGCGGGGCTACATATTCAGTCTTTTTAATCCACTTCTCAGTAGTTTGATTTTTTTCATGTTTGCACATGAAAACAGTTGATTTTGTTAAAAAGACTGAATTTAGTGAAGTGAGTAGCAGCTGATTAAAACTGAAGGTATTCTTAAATGAGTTTTTTCTTTTTGTGTGGTGGTGTTTTGTCATTATCTACCGTCTTGGTTTAAACCGAATGATCATTTCTTTAAAAGGTTTTTGAGAATTTTAATTCATCTCATTTTAAAAACTGTTTTTATTTGGATCACATGTTGTTAATAGGGGAGGGTGGTGTGTCCCAGAGACAGACTGGTAAAGAACACCAGATTTAAAAGGAGGGTGGTGATTGAAATGATGCATTCTTCCTGTTAACCTGCAAAGAAACATGCAATCATTGTTGTTTTGCACAAAAAAGAACTTCACAGGCTAATAGTAAAATTGCACCAAACACAATCATAATGGGATCATCAAGAGCTTCAAGCAAAAAGGTTTGTTGTCCAGCAACCATCTCCTGATACTGATCCAGCTGTGAGATCAGGACACCATCAGTTCAGAACTTGCTCAGGAATGGCAGCAGGCAGGCATGAGTGCATCTGCAGCACAGTGAGAAGAAGACTTTAGAAGAAGGTCTGTTCTCAAGAAGAGCAGCAAAGAAACCACTTCTCTTCAAGAAACCCATCAGGGACAGACTGACATTCTACTAAAGGTCCAAGGATTGTCATTTCCTCTGATGAACTAACTTTTCATTATTTGGGTCATCCAGAAAAAGGACTGTCTGAGAAGAAAAGGTGAAGGCTCCCTTTGCTCCTGTGTCCTACCAACAGTAAAGCTTCCTGAGACCATACATGTGTGGGATGGCTTTTCAGCTGAGGTGAATAATGATTATATGAAGGGAATAATGAAGTTTAAACTCTGACCTAGAAACACACTGACCCTGAATTTCTGAGCCTAAAGTCTCAACCAGAAACAGATGCGAGCGCCACCTACCTTGGACATAAATAATTTAGAAAAGGGGCCACTATGTTATCTTTGCTCAAACCATCCTAACTCACTGTAAATCAAGGTTGGGTGGAAACCAGATGTGGGAGAACAAAGACTGCATTGGGTTCTCCCATTGGATATTAGGGGGTGAAACAGTTCTGAAGAGAGAGTTCTACGTTTGGGACGAGAGAAGCAAGTGGCTGTGGAGACAACATGCATTGTGATAATAAAGTACCTTATTGTTCAACTAAAGCATGCATGATCAGACCGGGTTATGAAGAATACACTTCACAGCCAACTGGACTCACTCGCAATTTATTCTCAGACCACAGACATGAATAAAGAATGGTACCTAAACATCCTCCCAGAGGAACTCCTCCCAAAAGCAATTTGGGGATGATCAGTAGCTTTTCCAGCATAATGAAGCACCGTCCTGTAAGAATAATGTGGCTCAAAGAACAAAATGTCAAACCCTTTGGGCCATAGAAACTCCCCAGTCCTTATCATGATGAGATCAATCCTCAAGAGGCAGATTCTGAGCATTGATGATACGATCAGGCTGCCGTCAGTCAGGATTTTGGGAAAGGAATTGATTGGCAGCATGTCAAGGTGGATTCCAGCAAATATTGACTTAAGAACTTAATACATTTATGAGATATTACTTCAGTATACCAAAGAAACGTCTGACAAAACACTAAAGTAGCACACTTTGTGTAAAACAAAATCTGCATTATGGATCTAAATGAAAGAGGTGAATATCTAAAAATCCATCAAGAAAGATTTCTTAAATCTGACAGCTTCATGGAGAGGCATGGCTAAACTGCTGCACTGGATCATTACTGTTGTAGGAAGGTGTGCTTGCTTCTTTGCTGACAATTTAAAGGAAATCATGATTCCAGACTCTCATCTGACACAAAAAAGAAAAAAAAATCTTTCAAAAGCACAAAAAAAAAAAAAAAAAAACCCAGAAAGAAGTCGAAGCAGACCTGCTCTGTGTCTGTAAAGAGCAGGAAGCTGATGTTTGACTAAATGTGGAGTCATCATCACTGTGCAGAGCCAGACTGCAATGTTGGACTAATTAGTGAAAGTACAGGAGCTGTCCACGCACACCGGTGCTGAACGCGCGTGCACACGAGAACACGTGTGATGAAAACGTAAAATGCATCAAATACCATGTGCATGCTGAGCAGAAGTCATTTAGACGAGTTACTCGGAGTTAATGCGGACCAGACTACAGGATTTAACCCTTTCCTGCGCGCAAAGAAACGCACAGAAGTCCTCATCGGGACCCCTCACGTCATGACACAGCGCTGTGCGTTCGATAAATAAAGAAGGGCCTAAAAGAAATCACTTACACATAAGCGTGGTAGATGAACGCCCATCCCCGCGGTCTCTCCAGCGCATTGTACAGGAAAGTCTGTAGTTTCCGATAGCTGGCGTTTTTCTTCGACGGTCTGGGTCTCCCGCAGGAGATGCTGGACCTGGGTCTGCTGAGGATGCTGCCCCGCTTTGTGCTGTCAGAACCCGCAATGAGCAGCGCCCCATCCCTGGTGGATTCGGGAGCTCCCGGGTCCAAGCCGACGAACCCGACTTTGTGCTTCTTCTCTCCGGCTTCAGTTGGGTAAACCCCGCCGTTCAGAGCTTTCTGCACCATTCTAAAGTCGAGGCGACTCTGAGGAGGAGTTGGCCGTGCCCTTGCCGCGGGGATGCATCACCGGTGCTAAGGGGTGTGATGCTGCTGCTGCTGGAGGATGCAGCCGGTCCCAGTAGAAATCCTGCAACAACCGTGCGAAAAAGCACCGTGTTCTTTATCCCCTTCCGGCCAGCTGACAGGCACAGCAGGGGCGGGATGCAAATAAATTACAATCCACACACTGATTACTTTGAGTAAAACCTGCAAGATTGTAATCACTATATGAGGAAAGCAAAATTCAACATGCAGTCAGGCAACCCAGAGGTCTGGTTCTGTCAATATAGTTGCAATTTTCAGGAGGATAAGGTGAAAATGTAACCTGTGGTAACCTCTCTCCACTCAGCTCCTGCAGGGAAAGCTTTTATTGGATGATGCATATACAATATTCATAGGTGCAGCTTTCAGCAGATAAATGGACCAAAATCTATGTCAAGGTGTTTTATGGTTTGCAGACGAACAAAACGAAATGTATTTTCAGTACAAGTGAAAAAGAAAAGAAAAGGTCTCTTACAGATTGCTTTTGTTTTTGGTGTTTTTGTCTCAGCTAAATGTTTCAGATCAGTTGGACAAAGAGGCGAGCAGCAACAACTGCTATCGTGCATTTGTGATAATGAGTCATCTTTGGCCCACTCTTCTTTATAGAATTGCTATAATTCAACCACATTGGGTTTTCCATGCATACACAGTCTGTTTAAGGTCAAAGGTCAGACGATTTCCTTCAGGGTTTCTGGTAGAGAGCAGAAATTAAACTATTACAGCAAGGCAGTCCCAGTTCTTGAATTTCTTTAAAGCGGGACATGATGTGTTGCTTTTTGAGATCTTTTAGCCTGCTTCATGCCGTCAGACTTGATCTAGTGATTTAATTCTACAGGTCTGGCAGTAGTCAGGTCTGGGTGTGACTAGATAAACTGAACTTTCTAAACAATGTGGTTAAATACAGTTAATTCATGATTTAACATTAAGAGCAATTACTTTTTCCCATAGGAATAATTTAGATAGCTTTTCTTCCTCCTAATAAACATTTTATATTTACTCAGATTACTTTGTTTGATATCGAGATTCATTTACTGATCTGTTTGACAAAAAAGAAGAAAACAAGAAATCTGTAGGGGCAAAGACTTTTTCACAGGGCCATGTATTTAAAAAAACATTCATGAATGTGTGGAATAATGCAAATTATTTTACAGCAAATAAGATTTTAAAAAGACACGTGGTAGAGTGTGAGGGCATTTGTTTACCAATCTGATGGCATCAGGTTATCAAATGATGTAAAACAGAACATGAGTAAGAGATGAAATAAGAAACCTCATCAGAAATGCAGCAGCGCTTAGTCACAGTTCTCTGATGTGATAAGAGCAGGAAAAGGAGGTGCATTGTCTTAAAGCATTAGCCGTGAACTAGACCGTCAGTTCACTATATATATATATATATATATATATATATATATATATATATATATATATATATATATATATATATATGTATATATACACACACACACACACACACATATATTGTATGGCTCGCCAGCTGCTGTCGGGCTAAAACCTTGTATCTCCATTTTTTATTACTTTTCTGTTTTTACATAAATCAGCTCTATTGGTTATTTTTATATCTATCATTGGTTAAATAGGTAAGTTTTTTAAAAGTGTCAAGATCAGCTTGTGACGTCATAACGATCCAGAATTTGTGGTTTATAAAAGAAACATTTTTCTAATTTCCTGAAAAGTTGCTGTTAGAGATTTTACTCTTAGAAACCCCGAGATCTAAGGAACAGAATCAGACCAGACAGTTAGTTTAAGTTTTTTGAGCATTGTGGATGAGAGACCACCCGTCTGCTGGTTAGGCATCGGAGTGGAACTCTGCCGGGATCTTTTCTCAGCTCAGTATTTATTAGAACACAGGTTGCACAACATCACATGATTGCATTCATGACAAAAAGATAAGAATCTGCTGCTGATGGTTTATTACTGTTCACAGGTAGCTAACTAATAACTTTTTCCGTTGATGTTGCTGATTCAAAACAAAGTTCTGCTGATTCCTCACAAGAATGGAATGTGTTTTGATTGTTCAAAACCCTTAGTCCGTGCATCGAAAGCTGATGCTGAAAATTAAAAGGTTACAAGCAGGATACATTTGTAAGCAGACATGAATCATAATAATTAAAAACTCCTTCATTTCCCTCCTGTTTATGATTACATGGCTGCTGGCAAATAGCTTTATTCAAGCAGCAATAATAAAAAATTATTTTAAAGAATGAACATTCTCATTTTTTAGCATCAACTCCTATTTCTTGTAGAAGCAAAAACCTGGGGTTCAGTATCTTTCAACCCGTCCTTCCACTCGGAACCAGCGAGCTAATGTCTGAGACTCTGTCATGAATCTCAGTTCAGTTCTGATGGAATGGCCAACAGTATGGCACGGAGAGGCTGTGACTTCTGAAGAGCTGTGATGACATCAGAATCCTCCAGGCACCACCACATCATGCTTTTTGACAGGGATGGGGGAAACTTTTTGACAAAGGAGGGGGCATGGTTTGGTCTGGTTTCCATTTCACTGTGTGACCTCTGACCCTGTGACATCATCGTTGTGGTGTAGAACACTCTTTGAAGGTCCCACACCAGCCTCGTGGTAGATGCAGACACACCTTTGAGTCGCATAGCCATATTTGTCCACTGGGGCCCCGAAATCAGTCTCTGTGGGGACCCCGAGATTTGAGGAGCGTCGCCCGTTCAGAACCAACTCTGAACGCCGTGACATTCAGCCAAAGAATGCCTGGGGTGCTTCGACTCATGAGATGTGAGAGGTGTGTCGTCAATGACAGTGACTTACGTCAGGCGATGAGCCGTGGGATTTCAGGGTCAGAGTGTTGTTTGTCACAGGCAGACTCGCCGAGGTTGGTACCGTGTGTACCACATCGATGGAGAAAACCCAGAGAGGGACAGGTCACAGTCCAGTTTGTCTCAGCACTGACAGTTCTGGGGTCCAGCCATGTCCATGGAGCCATTTGTGTGACTGTTCTGGGTGCATAACAGTCCTGGGCCCTGCTGGGGTAATCAGACAGAGCATGGGCAGTTCTGGTTACCGTCAGGGGTGAAAGCCTCGGGGTGGGGTTTTCGGGGTGTAGACGTAGCAGCTCTTTGTGGGGTACAGCCTCTGTGCCGTCTGTATCCGTAACCCACAGGTGGGTGAATGTCCATCATAGCTTTGCTTAGAAAATACAAGTTCAGGTTATGATTAAAAAACTGTTCACCAACTCCCTCCTGTTTTGACATATGGTCACATGTGTCAAAATATTAGAACAGTCTTTCAGCTTCGTAAAGTAAATCAATTAATTCACAGACAGCAGGTAGATTCAGAAAAATAAAATTAAACATAGAAATAAAAATAAAACCAACATAAAATAATTCACCATCATTCTCAGTCAAAGTGAGTGATTTGGAAAACAATGAAGCTTCATAAGCCGCTAACCCGAAATTTAAATAAGATAAACCACAAAAGGAAACACTAAATGTTTCATTTTCATTTAAATCTTCTTGTTTGGTCTCAGTTGCTTTTGGAGAGACACTAATGCAGATCAACTATCATGTTCTGAGTCAATGGAGAGGTTTAGAAATGAGCAGGTATTCAAAACAACTCTTGTCATTGACAAACTTCTAGTTTAGCATAAGGTCATCTCATATTTTGGAATTTGGCTTTTACCCATTAAAAAACAATCTAATAGATTTAAAAAAAGGATAAATTTCTGTCTTAAAACTTGATTCAGATATGAGCTGTTACAAAGACCTTGACAACTAACTAAACAGCTAGTTTTTCTTTTGGTGTATTTTTTATAGTCTAGTTTTAATTTTTACAATACTTTTTAGTCTACTTTTTAATTTCTTTTCCTTTTAGTTTAACTTTTATTTTTTAGAGTGCATTTTTAACTTTTCACGTTTTTAGTTTGGTTTTTATTTATTTATTTTTTACAGTGTAGCTTTTTAGTTTTTTTTTGTTCGTGTTTTTCAGTTCCTTTAGTTTATTTCTTTATATTTTCTTTTCTGCGTTGTGTTTTTTCCAATAAGATGTCTATTTTATGTACTATTTATCCAAATAAGGAGCATAAGTTTAAACAGCCTAGAGAAATTTCAGCTAAATACTTTTGAGGTGCTTTTTGTAGGTAAGGATCGCCGCCTTATTCCTACTTTCACTTTTAAGGGTCTCGGAAACGCCGCCGAACCCGGATTGAGGATCGCCGCCTCTTTTACTTTTAGGGGTCTCGAAACGCCGTCGAGCCCCGGATTGAGGATCGCCGCCTCTTTTACTTTTAGGGGTCTCGAAACGCCGTCGAGCCCCGGATTGAGGATTGCCGCCTCGTTTACTTTTATTTTTAAGAGCTCTGTTTACTTTTAAGGGTATCAAAAACGCTGTTCGATTTCTCGATCTGAGGAACGCCGCCTCGATCGTCTTTGAGCCACGGAGCTTTTAATCAGCCGTGCGCTCAGGCAGGAACGCCGTCCGCCTTTTTACTTTCTCTTTTTTTTTGCACCTTTCTCTGTTCTTTCTGAAGCTGTCATTTCTTTAGCTGTAAAACTTTATACTCACACCCAATTTTGTGGTCTGATTGAGTTCGGTGTCCGGATCCCGTCAATTCCACGCCGACGGATGAAGTAGGCCTCCTCCGATCCCTCGGCGTAGGAGAATTTTGGGATCCGGGTCACGGCACCAAGATGTTAGAGATTTTACTCTTAGAAACCCTGAGATCTAAAGAACAGAATCAGACTAGACAGTTAGTTTAAGTTTTTTGAGCATTGTGGATGAGAGACCACCCGTCTGCTGGTTAGGCATCGGAGTGGAACTCTGCTGGGATCTTTTCTCAGCTCAGTATTTATTAGAATACAGGTTGCACAACATCACATGATTGCATTCATGACAAAAAGATAAGAATCTGCTGCTGCTGGTTTATTACTGTTCACAGGTAGCTAACTAATAACTTTTTCCGTTGATGTTGCTGATTCAAAACAAAGTTCTGCTGATTCCTCACAAGAATGGAATGTGTTTTGATTGTTCAAAACCTTTGGTCCGTGCATCGAAAGCTGATGCTGAAAATTAAAAGGTTACAAGCAGGATACATTTGTAAGCAGACATGAATCATAATAATTAAAAAACTCCTTCAGTTGCATTTGTTTTTAGATACAAAGTTTTTGCCCAACATCTTTTTTTTTTAAAAACCTTTGACAAATATTAAAGATATGATAAATTCTCTATCTGAAGGTCTTCTAACAGTCATATCAGTCCCAAAGACTGTGTCTGAGACCCAGATGTGTTCAAATATTTTCACCTTTTCACTTCCTTATTCTCATTTTTGGGAAATGTGTTTTGAGCGAATGCTAAAACGAGTGGTTTCAAAATCTTTCCCCTGCTGACGTCAAGAAGGGAAAAGACCACTCCTCTCTAGAGGACAGAGCCAATCACGAGCACCGTTGTCTACCTGAGCCCACCCCCGCACTTTAAAAACCACGGGAGCGCGCATCCTCACAAACGTTAGCAAACAGTCACGGTGAAGCTACGAGCAAAGCACGGCAGATGCTTCGTAGCTGTTTGCATCAATGAGCACAGATCTTTATTTCTCCCTTAATGAAATCCTGAAGATCCACAGACGTCTCGCGAAAACGCCTCGAGAAGAGAGATAGACGGGACTTGATTTAGAGTGCATATAAAGTGCAAAATATGGGACCTTTAAAGGCACATAAGGCCGTTTTGGCATGTTTTAGCACCCCCTAGTGTCCGTTTTAATTCACTGTCGTAAAAACAAAGCACTCCCCCTGCTGTGCGCTCGTGTTGTTAATCATCAGATAAAGGTTTTCTTTGGAGGCTCCTCCATAATGAACACAAACAATAGATCTCTTAGCTCATAAATATGATGTCTGTCCTGAGCAGGTTGAGGTTTAAACACAAATTGAGGTAAAGCAAATGGGGCTGAGTGACTTTTTATTAACCTTGTAAAGGCTCATGGCTCAAGAAGGAGATTTAAAAATATGAGGAAGTTACTTAGTGTGCCTTTAAAAATGACATCACCAAAAGCCAGGAACACTTACTGAAAAAACAAGACAGTACCAAGAACATTTTATTAACTTGTTAAGATTCATTTTACACTGACAACTTTAGAAAGAACAAACAAAAAAATCTCTGTACAGTTATTTTCAAGCAACATAAAATTGCAGATAAAGTATATACAATAAGGAAACATTACTCAGTGACGTGTTTGTCCAGCTACATCAACATGCTGCAGTCATTAGCTGATCTGAACTGGTAACACACACAGATGACCAGTTTAATGGTAACTAATTTAGCAAATGTACATTTACACTGCTCAAAGTCAGTTGATTAATCAAATTATGGATGATTCATGCTACAGCTGAACAATGAGACATGCATGTTTAAAACCAGCCCATTTCCAAATAAATAGACAGGATAATGAATGCAGCATGTAAAAAAAAAAACAAAGTTCTTGATATGCATGCTGAAAATCTCTAACGAGAGAGGCAGCTTCTCTTCAAACGCATGGCCACAAATACAAAATGTTTCATATACTATATTATTTCCATAAAAAATAATCCATTATAATTTATAGCATTATTCTGCTGCAATCCCAGCCCTATATTCTTGTCTGAATTGTTACAGTTTTTATTTACAAACACATAAAACCTGCAGTACGCTAACGTTACTGAACAATCCCTTTGTTCACATCCTAATCCTAAAACTGATTACAGTACTTTAATTAACACTGAATGGACCAATCGCTGTGCTTCTTTCATTAGTAAACATCAAAACAGAATAAAAGCCAATTTAAAAGTCGGATATCAGCCAGCACAAGGCGATCTTTCAACTAGAACATTTAAATGAATATATTAATTTATGGGTGAAAGTTGATGGAAATCAAGCTTGTTTACTTTGTTTTAGCTACCTTTGTACTGATTCGCATTAGCTAGCTTTAGTTACTCCATCCCTCACATGCTCCGATGAGTAATGTAACAATTACTGATGAGTTCAACACACTTAAATAAAATCGACATACACAAGCAGGTACATCTAAAAAAAAATGGCATGCCATTGGTCCTTTAAATACTGTTCAATAAGTAGGCTGGAATGCTTTTAGACTCTTTAATACCTGAAGACGTAAGCAATAAAAACGTTCCTTCTGAACACAATAAATAACTATCCTTCATATAGTGCAGCAATGCTAAACCTACAGTAATTGCACGATAACCACATGCAATGGGCTGAAAAACAAACAAAAACAGCCCCCCCCCCCCACCTTTTCAACTGTCCCTCAATCCCTACTTTCAGCTTTCTGTCAATTTTCTGACTTTCTGCAACAACACAGTCAGCGCATGATTCCCAGCGTTTTCAAATATTCGACTTCGCTTGTGGTCCGAACTGTGAGCCCTGGGGAACGCCAGCCCACACGGCTACAGAAACAACTGTGGAGATTTGCAGTCCAAGGCAAAGTGTGTAACGTCGACATTAAAGACGAGGTCAGCTACAGGTAGTTTGGTTAATCCAGTTAATAACACAAGCTCAACTGTGAGCAGAAACACTGAACATCTTTTTCTCCTTACGTTGTCGATGTTTCCCCACCAGAGTTTTACGTCTGAAGACAAACATCCTTAAAAAACAATACATAGCTCATCTTAAGCGTCTGGTCGTTCTTTAACCGAGTCCTTTTTGTCGTCTCCTTTAGTTTGTATTGTGATATCCACGCTGAGATGATCCCTGTTGAACGTGTAGGTGGAGTGGAAGCTTCACTCAGAATTAAAAAGTCCGTCCTATAATTTCTCTCTTAATATTTCCACTTCTTCATTTCTCCTCTCTATGAAGGATTCTCTGAAGTGTTTTAGAGGTCTCCATCTGAGGGTGGCAAGCACAACTTGAAGAGCCTGTTTAAAGAAAAAGGGTGAAAAAAAGGTTTGTTTATGACTAGGCATGGAGCGATGTGCTGATGACGGGCAGAACTGACTGGGAATGGTTTCATACCTTGGAGCCGAAGGAGGCATCTGGTCCATAACCTTGAGATTTTTGGCAGAGAGTTCAACTCTAGCCCCCTGGTAGAACAGAAGGTTTATACTTATAAGCTTCAAAATAATAACTCATGCAACAGACAAGAAAAAATGTGTAACTCAAAGCTGGCAAAGTCCCTAGAAACAGGAAGTAGTCCTCTGACCGGAACAATGCTCATAGTCAAACTGGGAGAGACACTGCTGCAGATCTGTGACAAATTAGTGGCTAATTTCCAGTATTTATAATAAAAAAGGCTAACAAATGTGATAGAATGTTATATTATCCACTTTTAAACCTTTAGATGAGACCATTTGTTTAGTTGACGCTGAATTACTACTCTACTGCACGTGTGTTGCTGCTGTTGCATCACTACGCCTGATCGGCAGTTTATTCTGGTTCATATACTGTAGATATCCTCACATCTCCTGAAAAATGTCAGTACGTTTTTTTTTTATTGTAATTGCTCATTTTTACCATCTGGTTCAGGAGAACTACTGAACAACTGGCAAGTTCAAAATGACCAAATTATCCCCTAATTATTTTTATCTGTTTAAAGTGGATGTGAGCTAGTGTTAGGATTCTCACTTCAGCTAAATAAACACAGAATTAAGACGCAGGTTTAACCAGGACTTGTGTGGAAATCAGAAATCCCTCTGGGAACAATAATCATGCTACCTGGGCCACAAAACAACATTTTAGCTGATTTTTGTGAGAAATTTCTTGCTTTCCACTGGAACTAGAAGGTAACAAAAAATATTTTGCTATTCGACAATAGAGGTATACAGATCACATGATTCTTACACAGCAGATACACATGCACTGAGCACAATTTTTATAATGCTTTAGTGACCGTTCCCTCAGATCTAATAAAAGCAGATGTATATTGCGGTCCTCTGGAGCAGAAAACCCCTAGCGTCTGCGTTTTACCTGTTTCCTCATGATGTCCATGGTCTGCATGATGCAACGCGGCATCAAGCCGTGGTTCCGGGCCAAGATCATCGCCTGCTCCAGTGTCACATTTAAGGTACATCTGCAAAAAACAAAGGGGCCAAATTTAGCAGTTTGTGGCCCTCTGATGAGGATCTAACAGAGAGGTTCGGCTGAGCTTTTGTGGTTCATTAGAGCACATCACCGAATGTGAGTTTTGCTCTCCTCGATTCAAGGTGGCAGCGCAGCCTTACAGCAGTTTCAAAACGCTGGTGCGGACTGACCTCTGCATGCCCGTGCCACACATGGTGATGTGGCAGGCTCCCAGGCGGTTGCACAGCTCAGAGGACACACACAGCACGCTGACACCTGACGGGTGGCCCTGGGCGCTCGGACGCGCGTTCACGTAGGACTGCATGAGCCGACAGAGGTCGTCCAGCGTGTTCAGGGGCCGCAGCAGCTGCGAGGGGGACAAGGGCGGCAATTAATTTGACTTTTAACAACGATTCAGTAACTTACCACATCTTGACAAGTCATTTAAACTACTACTGAATTTATTTTGGTCACTAATTTATTACGTCAAACACAAGATTTAATGATTAGAAAAATCAGCTACATTTAAAGATTTCTTACAAAGAATATTTGCAAACAGAAATGATTTCCAAAGTAGAATAACTGACTTGTAAGATGTAAAACCACAAAAATGTCAACAATAATCAGATCTCACATACAGGTGTTTATTTCTGAGATCGTTCTTTATAAGACACTATTTTCTACACACTTTACACCAACTACAGTCAGTCTGGGTCACTGTGAGTTGAAATGAAAGCGGTTTCTAACGTAGACGTGTTGAGGTTAGTTGGAGTTAATTGGGAGGTCTTTTTAGAGTCTAGTGGGGTTTTTCCACAGGACGGGGTGTCAAACCAGTTCATCTTACTTTTGAAATGCTTGGTTGGAGGTCTCTAACTTCAAGGCCCAGTATCTGTGCTTAGCATTTATATTCAGTCACAACATTATAGATAAAAACGTCTTAAATTATGTAAACAGGATATCATTTGTGTGATATGAGACAATATGGATGAAAAGCATAAACAATATGAATATTTACCTGGTCTATCTTCATTGCTGTGGAGTTTGAGTCTGTAGGGAGGTTGGACTTCTCCAAATAAAAAGCCCTGTGGGGACAAAATGTTTAATGTCTTTTATTTAGTTTTGAAGTTTGCACAGAATCTGAGTCCTATGAGTCATTTTCACTGAATCAGACAGCATCCAGTGAACACCTCTTTAAAATAAATGGAGCATACGTTACTAATGCTGCACTGATGAGTCATGCTCTGGGAAATAATGCACATTACTATGTATTAGGTCATACATAATCATGGAAATACAAGCATCTCATACAGAAATCAGATTAAAAAATAAAAGTCATTTCCTTTTCTTAATCAACAACTGCTGTTTGTTTGTTGGTGTCTTTGTCCTGCAGAACGCACATCGAACCACAAACTGACCGCGTCACATTCAACTCGATTCTTTTGAGATACAGAGGATTTCATGGTTGACTCGATGTCTGCAAGGCAACTCCAGCTGCGGCTGTGAAACAAGCTCTGGATCTTTGTTTTTAAACAGATCACATTGATGCTGATTTCAGGATGATTTTGAGAAGACGTCGACTCATGGGAACAATTCAGCTGTCTTTATTATCTCGTTAAAAATAAATGTATACCGAGTCTGTTTTTATAGAAGTGCTCACGCTGACTGGTGATCAGCTGATGCAGGGGGCTGGATCAGCAGCATCTGGCTGACACTTCTTAATGTTTATGGAAGTTTCAAAGGCGTGTTTAGTTTTTCCTGTAGTTTTTCTGTCATTTGGATTTGTTTTTGTTCAACAAATAAAAATCACAATCATGTGATAAATCAAAAGACGTATTTGCCAAATCGGTTTGTTTTTTTTAAATCCTTTGAGATGTAACACCTTAGAAGGAAAACAGTGTCCATTTTTTAAGTGTAATTGTATTTGAAACAAAGACTTTTCTCAAAAAAAAATTATATTTTGACCTTCCCTTTAAAAGTAGGTTTAATAAAACTCTTTATTAAAAACTTGTTCCTAAACATTTTATCCCTAAGCACTACTGGATGTTGGAAAACACAAACTAAATGTTGAGGATCAATCAGTCTACTGCAGGTCCTGGTTACCTATGCAGAACAGCAAAGTGAAGTGGTTCTTTAAAGTGTGACGCACGCTGAGAGGTGGTGAAGAGCAGCGATGCAGTGTAGCACAGCGTACCTGAGTCTGCGATAGTAGGCCTTGACCTTCTCTAGCGATACAGCATTGATGCGCTGCTGGAACTCCTCCATGTCGGTGTAGTCCTGTTGGGACACTCCTTCTGGACGCTCCAACGCTGGAAAATTAAAGCAGAGATTAGATTTTGTTCAATTCAGAACAAAACTTATAAGAACAGAGAATATCTTAAATGTTATAGCTTCAAACCTGCTTTTAAATTACATAAATGTAACATAAACATCACTGAACTAATCAAACCAGACCCTTGATCATACTTTTTTCTAAATCCTAAATATTAACCTAATTAGTAATATCCATCTACCCCTTCCCAATAGCCTGCAGGCAGGTCTGTTATCCAGTAGGTGGCGATATTCATCCACAAAGCTGCACAACTCCACAGCTCTAAGATGTGTTGCAGACAACAAGTACTCCAGAACAAAATGAGCAATTTTATTGGATTTAAGTTCCAGTTAGCACTCATGTACGGAGAATTAATGGCTATTTGGCAGACTGGCAAGATGCATAATGCTGTCCGACCGTCTCCGATGGAGAACTAAAAGGAACAGATGAGAGTGCAAAGGTGGAGGAGTCCAATAAATGGCTTGGGTCTAAACTAATAAAAGCACCTAAAGCTATCAGCAGATGGACATGTGTGAGAGGCTGAAAGGATGCATGACACAATGAGTGTTTCAAATATATGTGTCTGGTGTCTATGATTTATTTAGTGCTTTAGAGGCATTCAGGATGCATCTCGCTGCCTGTAGAAGACCGTTAGCTCTCAGGGAAGATACAAAAAAATGCTGATTGCGAGAACACTGATCTTTCCCTTCAAACTACCCCAGAGCGCCCAGCCTCACCCCTGGAGAAGAGGACAGTTTGGAGCTTGAGGCTTCCCCCGTTCTGCAGCCGACTGGGCAGCTCGCTGAAATGACAGCTGTCCAGGTACATGGTGACCTTCAGGGCGTGTCGGCTGCCCTCCACCTGGTACGACACAGGCGTGTCTGCAACACACACAGCAAAAACATTAACCAGCCAGAAAAATCTACTTTCAGGCTTTATGAAGAACTTCATTTGAAAAACAGCTTCACTTAAACATAAATTGTATTCACAGTACTTGTATGGCTTTTAACAAAAGATTAACCCCCCCCAAAATGCTTTTTTGAGGTACGAACGCTGGACTGACACTCTTATTGTGAAGTGAGTCCTAGTATTGGTACGACTGTGGGAGTTTAACTCATCCTGTTGTTTTTTTTGTAGTTTACTCAGTTAAAACACAACCAGTTACAGTGAAAATAAAAAATCGAACAAATACAGTCGGGTCGGGGTTCGATTCCTCAGGCTTTTCTTGAAACAGCCCCTTTTTTTTCCTCTTAATCTCAAAACTGGGAAACAAAACATCTCTTTTTTTCTGCTGAGTGGCCCTAATAAATTCATATTGAATGGAAAAAAATAATTTACATTTATTGATAATATGCTGTATTTGTAGTCTAGATCCTTCTGCAGGACAAATGGACTGAGGTTACCTGATTCATTGTGTGGCCTTTACACACATTATAGTCCAAAAACAAAGAGTTAGTCCTAACTACATACTGTACATTATTCACAAACCATTTAGGATACAGCACAAGACTAGTAATAATTTAAAACCTTGATGTTGACTTACATTGATTCTTCTAACATTTTAACAACAGAGACTCTTGACCGGTGCAGAGAAAATGAAAAACATGACCTTTACTGTGTAACCTTTAGGGTCAGAGCTTTCCCTGGAAAACCCATCAAGCCCTGGTCCTTTAGACCTGGCTGTGATGCTTCAGGCTGAATGTGTGTGTGTGGGTGGGTGAGTGGAGGGGGGTTACATGTTTGTACCTTTGGCTCCCAGCTCACTGCTGATGCTATTAGCTAATCAATACGGTCCAGTTTACCCCGACGCCACCGACCACCCACCTGCACTGCAGCAGTCTGAGCTGTTTGCAACTTCAGCAGAAGCTTCTTCAAAAACAATTTTCCTCATCAAACAATACAAGAACAAACCTGCGCTGACATAAATCACTGCATGCCTGTTGTTACTAATGTTCACCTGTTAGCGTGCACTGTTTTCTACATTTGTATACAACATACTTTCTGCAGCCAAGCATAAATCTAGAATAGCACATTTCTGCCTAATCCACAATTTTCCCCTTTTTGAAAAGGGAAGTGCCTGAAGTGCTTTTCCTTTGAGCTGCAATCTTTGCTGACCATATTGAGGCTGTTTGAAAGGAGCACTGATGCGAGATGAAGAATCTTTTGTGTCTGTTGGCTCCAAGATTCCTGCTAACCCGGGGACTTTGAATAGAAGCAGATAGCGAGGTTATTAAAAGGAATAACTGCACCCAAGTCACCCAGGTTGAATGTTTTGTAAACACATTGCTTAATTTAGACGCACTATAGAACAACACAATGCTTACCCTCAAAGTATTTGCTCTGACCTCGAGCTGTTTGCAAGTGATGCAAAATATAATTTATTTTACATTTTTATGGCGCATCGTTTTTGTAGCATATAGTGGATTTAGATGTAAGCATTTCTCATGTGTTTTTTAATGTGATTCTATATCTAAAGGTGACTTCAGAATAAATAAAGTCTGTCAGGAGGTGTCAGGTTATCAGTGACACAAAAACAACGAGGGTAAAAAAACCTTCACATTCTGCTCAGCTTAAAGGTAATTGATGGAGCCTCTACAGTGATATTTAAAGTCTATTTAGTCACTCTTCGCTGAAAGGAAAATGAAATCTGGATTGGCTAAATTGCATTTTCAGCATCAATAGCTTCCATACATCCTCCTAACAGAAGTGGATTTGAAGCGGGTTAAACCATCCAGCTGCTCATTAGGAGCGATGTGGTCTGAAAAGGCAAAGTGGCTCTTTGTGGACGGAGACTCTTACTCGCAACGAGACACTCATCCTCCAGTTGCTTGAAGAACACAGTGACTTTGTCCAAGTCTAACAGGGCTGCCTTGGTGTCCTCCAGCATGGTCCGCTCCTCCTTCTGCCAGAGGAGAGAAAGAAAGCTCAGAACTCACACCAGGAGGAGAGTTTTCACGGTGCTGGACAGCTGCAGAGCTAAAACGCCAAACTGACCCAAAGCGTTTGATTTAAGGAGGTAAATCATCGCTGTCGGGCTAAAACCTCGTATCTCCAACTTTCATCACTTTCATGTTTTTACATAAATCAGCTCTACTGCTCATATTTCACATCTATTATTGGTTTTATGGCTAACTTTTCAAATAAAAGTGTCAAAAAGTGCTTGTGTTGATGATCCCGTGTTTTTGTTTGTAAAAGAAGCACAAAAGTTGCTTTTTTTTGGAGATACGAGAGTTTTGCTGTACAGTATTTTTGGAAAAATAAATCCCAAAAAACTACAAATAATTTAAAGAAAACTTTCTGAATATTTATACTCACTAGATGTGGAGCAAGTGTGGACTGAAAGTGCAGCAAAACCCCAATAGCAGACACTTGCTCCAGCCATTTGCGGCTGGTCTCCTTGCCGTCTTCCTGATACTCGCCGGCGTTGTTGAACCGCGAGCGTAAGGCCGTCAGCAGCTGCTCGGCCAGCGTGCACAGGGCGCCCGTCGCTGCCTGGCAGAAGATCACGTCCCGTCTCAGCTGCAGAGACGTGTCTGTTGTTGAAGGAGGGAGAGGAGATGGTAAAAATAAAGATAATGTGAAAAAGGAGGAAGAAAAGAGAGCAGCAAAATGCAAATAAAGGTCTGCAAATGAAGAAATGTGAAGCTGAATAATATGTCATAAACTTTACATCATTAGAAATGCAAAAAAAAAAAAAAAACATTTTCCTGATTGTTAGGATATAAAATAAAGCAGATGTGATTCTAAATATGTTTTGAAGAGTTTTAGGGATCAGCAGGTGTTCTATAAAACTGTCTACAAGTCCATTTGATGGATGATCTCATTTGCAAACAGCTCTAAACTTTGCACCCTCTTAAAATTCTTCAGTTATGACACCGTTCCTGCTCCCTGACAGCACGACCTGTCTCTTCTGGTAATTTCATGGAAAATTAAAACTGCATTTGATCTTGTTTGATTATCTTCTGCTGCCTTGTGCTGAATATGATCTATTTTAGCACTGACCTGTGCACTTGAGCAAAGCCAGAAGAAGCTGGTTCTTTCCATCTGTTGAGGTAGAATAAAAGCGAGGATAAGTGATTGTATGTGACAAGGTTGGAGTGCAGGTATGCATTTGATCAACTCACCATCCACAAATCTTTGCAGGCTCTCCACCAGGGTTTTGATTGAGTTGGGCAGGTTCCAAGGGTCCTCCTGGATGTTCTTGTAGATGATAAAACGACAGCGAGCGGTCCAGTCGTCTGTTTGACGAAACTCTGTTTGCGTAAACCCGCAGAGTGTGTCAGTTTGTGTGCAAACATGAGCGTTCTGACCCAACAGGAAACACACAGAAACAAACATGTACCTGGCTGGCTGTGGTCAGAGTAGAAGTGTTTGGTTTCCTCGCAGGCCTTGGTCATAACGGGTCCTTTCAGCAGGCTGTTGATCGATTCAACCTGTGAGAAAATGAAACCAATTCACAACAGTCGTCTCTGCTTTTCTGTGCTTGAGAGACATCTTTTATCACTTCATCCTCCTACCACTGTCTTTATTTCTAAATCGCTGACATACTTCAGGCAAAGACCTTTCCACACTTGTATTTGCAGGATCCTTGAGCTGCAGTTTATATGTTTAAAGACTGGGTTAGAGGATATCAAATGCTGCCAAGAGAAAATTAAAAATGGATGCTTTTAACCTCATGTATCAGTGAAAGCTTGTTTGTGTTTGCTGTCAGTCTGCAAGTGAGGGAAAGAATAAAAAAGACCCACAAACAGAGAACAGCTAGCTGTTTGAGCTAACTCAGCCCAGATGTTGACTGATCATCACAATGATGTGATCTAACGGGTTAATTATGCGTCTTTTTTCCCCAAACAGTCACTTCTATGCATCTTGTAAGACTTTCAGTATCAGACTAACATTAAGGTTTAGTGAAACGCTTGAGAAAGTTTACATCTATGGAGGCTGAAACTGACTAAATCATGAAGGGTTACATAAAAACATATAAAGAACTTACTTTGTAATAAAATGTAATAAAGTCTGCAAAAATATTCCCTTAAATTATTTTATATTTTGTTAACGCTTTGTTTATTTCTCTGAAATTACATTGTAAAATGTAATTAAGCATAAATATAAAATACAGAAATAAATTCAAATAAATCCTGTGTATATTTTTATATATTAATTGTTTTCATTTTTACATTTTCCCACCTTATTCCCATTTTCTTATGACTGAACTATTTGCGTTTTCTACATTCCTGTGATCGCATTTTATATTTCTGCATATTTGATTAGAAAAATAATGTTTTATAAAGGAAGGAGAGCACAACACAACAAACAGCCATTAGCATTGTTAGCACTGGGAGTTTGTAGGAAGAACGATAACCCAGTAAAACCAGTATTTCACTGGGCTGCAACTGTAAACAACTGGGGATACAAAGTTGCGAGATAATGATGCAACTGCAAACAAATAGGTGTGCAAAAACTGCAAACATTTTTGCCGCACTTTAGTCGAAAAGTGTCTTAATTGTGTCCATTTTTTTTGCCATTCACCTTCATTTTATTTGCAATCTGATCACCAACTTGTCCCAAAGTTGTTTCGTTTTTCTCACACTTCTGACTCTTAAAAACTAAAATGAGAAGCAACTGTGAAGCATTTCCAACATGCAATGCCCCAGTGTCAATTTAGAGGGAACATTCTGAGGTCCCTGCGATTAATGAGGAAACCCCTGTGAATGTTTTGAGATATTAGGAAACTCCTTCACAAATGCTGTTTTTCTACAACAACTACAGCTCAGTGAGATACTGAATAACCTTTTTGTTCCAAAACAAAGACGCTAATTCACCTGGTTGAAAAGGTGCTCGAGGCAGCCGTGAAGCTTGTCCTGTTTGTCTGAGGGAATCCTCATGTCGCATGGCAGCTCATCACCTAAAGGCAAATAAAGTAAAAATAAATCAAACATAAAATTTAAGAGAGCTGAGACAAACTGTTTCATGTTTTCTGTAAAACTGGCCGTTCAAACAGAATCAATCTGGACTGTTTAGTGTTAATAAAAACAAGTTCATGAATAGCAGAGGATGCATACTTGGCTCTGATAGTAAAAATGTAGCTGAGGGGTCATGAAAGGTTCCTAAAGCTGACTACAACCAACCCTTCAAAAATATCTCAAGTATTTGGCTTTTTTCCCTCTTTTAAAATATTCCAAAAGAATGGATTTATTCTATTATACTTTTATGCAAACATCCCATAACTCCTTTCTTTCTCTGGCATTTAGAAAGTATACATCTGACTGTGCTGCATTTATGCTGTTTCAGTTAAATTTACTGTATTAATGTATCTGAAGAGTTTTGCTCACCCCGACATCACATCTAAAAAGACACAATTAAACTTCAAATCCAAAACAAGAGAAAACACAAAAAGTCCTCAGTATAAGCATCTGTTACCTGATCCCATCTCATCACTCCCCAGGTAAGAACTGTTACTTCGTACACTGGTGTAGGACAGAACCGAGTCTCTGTTGCTGTTGCATTCACTGCAAACACACACACATAAATGCACTCAGTCAATATAAATGAGCAAAAGGTTCATTTAACTCTTTAAACCACATAGAGAATCTGGCAGCGCCCTGTAATTATGTGATTTACTGCACGTGGGAGCAAAAATTATTAAATGAGTCTCAACAACAACAACAAGAACGAGGAGACTCCAGTAAACATGGCTGTGTTAGGGTATAAATATTTGACTAATAATGAAAGTTTCTTAGATTTAAACATTGATATAAATCTCCTGTTTTACACAGATTTGGTTATATTTTGTTTGTGCAGCCAGCGTGTTCAGGATTACTTGCACAGATTCCTGTGACAGTTCTGTGGAATAACTTATTCTGGCATTTATAGTTTTGACATGATTACTGGGAGCACGTGTAGGATTTATGTGGCTCAAATTATACATGGATTTAAGCGAGTGCGCATGAAATCCCCTCAGAGAAGCTCTGAATGATTCACAACCCACATTACCATGACAAACAGCCAACAAGCGACTATAAACAGTGACAACAGTGGCTTTGTCTGCTCCTCCTTTAATAATATCAGGCTTGGCTGGATGAAAACGTCGAGCCGGACATCACCTGCCCTGTTATTCTGTGGTTTCTAATGTGTGTTTTTGTGAGTGTGAGTGTGTGTTTATGCCGGTAGAGAGGTGGGACCGCAGAGGCAATAAAACTGTGAGGAGAATTAATATAACTTGGTTATTTCCCCATCTGGATATGTGCATCTGCACTCGGGTTGAATTTAGACATACACACAAAAATGTCCTAACTTAGTTTTGCAGAACTGCTACAAAAACTATAAGCTCAGCTGGGATGTTTATTCTGCACGCAAACTGATACATTTACACGTCTAAAACATGTGAAAGTGCAACGTATCCATAGACACTGAGAATAAATTGGCTCTGTGAACAATTCATTATCCAATGCATCATAAATGATTCTTAATTCTGCACAATATATAAGTCTATAATCCATATTTACACTCCAATAATCCTAATTTAATTAAATCAGTTTTAAGTGTGTATATATCAAATTCAACACACAGTAAATACTCTAGATTAACCCTTTTTGTGGAAGCAGAAATGATGATTGAGGCTACTTGGCATCTTAAGTATGTGAGGACAATCAGTTACTTGAGATAGAACTGTAATCTGTCTCAGCTGGACCTGGATACACTCTAGATAAGACTAGATACAAGATAACAGAACCACACACTCACAAAGACAATCTTCCCTCACGCAACTTTCCTAAATATAATCGGAACGTCTTTTGCCAGTTTTTTGTACTAGAAAGACTAAAACAGATCCTGAAAGTCCTGTGAGAAGAGGAAGTGCTCAGGAATTAGTCTCTCTTGTCCTTATTCCAACACATGATTTCTCTAACTCAGGGGACTTCAATCTGCGGCTCTGGAGCCACACGTGGCTCTTCAGCCTCTTTGATGTGGCTCCATGAAACTTTGACCAAGAATTACATGATGTGACAACAGGAAGTGATACTTTTAGCAGATTTTCACTCAAATTTTCACAATAAGTGAATGAAGCTTCCACAGCAGAGTGACACTAATAATACAGGTTGCTTCCCTTCTTTTCAGCACCAAAATGGTTTTAAACAGCTCAGATCTTTACCAAAAAATGCTTTAAAATGAGCTAATAGTTTGCTAGCTTTCTGCATAGGTTTTGCACATTTATTGGCAATAAGTAAATGTTTAGACGGCAGGTAGTACCATACAGACAAGTATTCTTATAAGAGAGAAAAGACACAATAACACAATGACAACAAATTAAACTCTTCTTATATTAGAAGCTGTTATTTTAGTCCTAAATAACTAATTTAATTCATTTTTTAAGACATTAATGAGAAACGTGTTTATTCATCTCCTGGGCAACTAATTTTCCTCATTTTCTAGAACTATAGGCAAATCTGGTAATTGTATACCATAAAGTTCATTATCTAAATGTAAAACCAATACGTTAAAATGTCACATTGAAACATAAACCTTAGATTTTAATGGCCAATTTGATTTTGTGGCTCTTAAATTATATTTAGTAGGTGATCTGGTAGAAGCAGCTCTCAGTTGTAAAGGCTGCAGACCCCGGATGCTAACTGAACACAGCCAGTAGCATCCATGCTTCATTACTCTTATTTTAATGTCCGACTCTCTCAGCAGGAAAAAATATCCATCACCCACCTTTATAAAAATACAGAAGCATATTTTATGTTGTCAAAAATTCATTAACTTACTGACAAGCCTCGTTTATTCCACTGGGTCGTTAAACTCTTAGTAAACACCTTGTGTGTGTGTGTTTGTGAGCAGAGTCCATTTTTCCTTTACATTTTATTACAATGAGGTCGTTGCATTTTACGTGGCGTGGCTTTAATGACAGAGCGGGTTCGGAGGCCGCGCCCTGAACGTTTGGCTCGATTACACACAGGGCCACCGCACCGACAACCAGTAACTGCGTCTTAGTGGGTGGTGGAAGGTGGGGCTCGGTGGAGCGCGGCCCAGTGAACTGTACACGCACAGAAAGATCGGAATTAACTCACAACAAGTAAATGACATAAGCAGATCTGACCCAGGCATTTTGAAGCCATTTTTAGCCTCCGATCGCTGTTAAAATGCCAACATCTGGAAACAATTCTGGCCTCCAAGGGGGGAGTATTAGAACTCTGTGGGGTAAAAAGAGTCTATATATTGTTTTGATTTTATTGGAACTTCAGGTGTGAAACTAAACATTTGCTTTGCCTTCCTCCCTGTGTTTCATAAAACACTGGGTTTATTACCATCACCTCAAGCTTGTAGAAGAAAACTGAATATGGTTCTCTTGGTTTTAAAGATTTACCTGTACGAATCCCTGTAGCTCATCGTGTCGTGACCAGAGTCCTCCTGGTCCTCTTCGTTCACCTTAAAGCAAACTTTTTTAATGCCGCCTTGCTCCGTTTTGTCCTGATCGCAGCCGTCCTCGCAGGGGGCCAAAGAGGGGGGCTGGCTTGACTCGTAAACTGGAGGCTCCCCACTTTCCCTTTCAAGCTGTGTGGGTTCAGTGATGGATGACAGGAGGCTGCAAAAAACACCAACATAAATCATGTTATTAGTTTAATGTATGTAAGAAATAAACCTTTAGTACCAAACTACTGTTATGCTTCTGTTTACATTCAAATAAACACCCCAAGGTGAAACATACACATCTATTCATTCACGCTGTCACACCCCCTTCCGCTGCAAGGACACACAATACTTGATGTTATCCTGGCTTCACTCCCTGTTCCTGTACTGGGCCTGGCCCATAAATATTTTGGGCCTGAAGAATGTTCCTTTTGTAAATCCTCAGTTTTAAACAAGGCAAAGGGCAGACAGACAAAGAGAGGCTGACGAACAGCCTTGGGGGGAGGAGGTCTGAGATAACAGCTCCTAGTATTTTATCCAGTCTCTTTAAAGGCTATAATGACAGTTTACACACGTATAGAACGTTTGATAAAAGCATATGTTCTGAAAGTTGTATTGATCAACCTTGTGGGAAGGTATAGATAAAAATCTTGAGTTGAGTAAATGTTTAATAATAGATATTTGATGGTATAAACATGCAGTTTGACACTCAGGATCAAAATAACCCGTCATACTTACACATCTATCTGAGCAACATACTGCTTCATCTCCCTCAAGGCAACATCCAAGCGGCTGTACAGGTAAATGTAGGCGTCCTGCGTCTCTGTGTCTTCCTGTTTGAGCAGGAAACTCAGCCCACCCTCTCCGTGGACGCTCTGTCGACCGTCCATCACACCATTACCACCATCCAGAGTCTCCTCCCCGCTGCCGTCTGCCTCATCCGCTTCCAGGCCGGAGCAGCTCCAGGAAGGAGCTCCCATACTGGTCACACAGTGCTGAGTGTGAGACATGGGGTTCAGTTGTGCTGCAGGACGAAACGGGACAGGGCATGGACAGTGAGCACCAGTATCTAAGTGATGGGATGAAAAAGGACTTCTATCTTTAATGATCAGACCTAACCCAGATGGTAAAAACCTGCAGAGAAACAGTTGTCTGGTTTCCATTTCCTCTTAATGGAAAACAACTTAAAAGCACAAACTGATGTGCAGAACAAAAACAGGATGCTGAATTGTTTACTTAAGTAAAATACCAAACTAAGCTGCAAAAAACTGACACATCAAGCAACAATATTGACAAAAACTAATTTCATATCACACACATATTTAAAACCTAAAAGATGCTGCTGAAGGGAGGATTTTTTAAAAATCCTTTCAGGTAATTAAAATTAATTCTGATCTTCTGAGTCGTACTCAGTTTGAGAATGAAAACAAAGCTGATCATCTCAACGTGGCAACTGCTGGGCAGATGTCTGGCTGGCAGCTGGAGCTTCAAGCTTCAAGGAAAGATGAAGACAAGGCATCTTGGAAAAGAAAGCAAGGGATGCTAACCGTCTGCAGTCTAGACAGCTGTGTTGCATTTTCATCTTGCTGAGAGCAGACATAGTTCAGCAGTTAAACTGGAAGACTCCTAATTAATACCAAGTGACAAAGTTAGGCTGTCATGACAATGGGACAAACGTTTCACATCCAAACAAACATGATTTCCAAGCTCTGCCTTTTTGTTGAAATGATTCGTATTTTCTCTCCCACGTGGAGCCTTTCCAGCAGCAGCACTGAGTGAACTTCATACTTCCAACACAGCCCCGAGGAGGCATTCTGGTTGACATCATTCATTCATTTATAGCATGAAGCTAACGGAGTCTCTTAATAGCAAACCGCTCATCTAATTTACAAAAAGACTCCTCACTGAGGCTGTATGGTTACAGAGGGAAGCTGCGGTTGGCGTGTCCTCCTCGATAACCCGGGAATTAAACGGACATGAACGATAAGTATTAAAAGCGATCACTGAGCGGGGTGTTAAACGGGTTAAGCTGTATTTTCACAGAACTCAGTGAAGCTTAGTTTAAGCTGCGAATATGTGACTGCAATGATGACTGAAGTTTGGATTAGGGTGTGTTTACGTGTTAATACTACCTTGGTCTGGGTCCAGGCCAAAGAGAGAGTTTTTGCGACCAAAGCGGATGCTGAACGTCCTCCCGGCGGAGGTAGTGCTTTTGGGGTAGGAGACCTGCATCAAGTTGACGTGGCAGTTGGTGGGAACAAAGTCCATACAGCCCAGAGGGTGAGGGCGAATGCCAGCCTGCCTGAAGGAGGGCCACACCTTGTTCCTCAGGTCCTGGGAAAACTGGGTAGAGTGATAAGACAAACCATTAAGAGTCCAAAGTGTAGTTGATCATATTTCACTGTGGCTGCAAACTTATGTTCTTATATAACAGCATAAATAAAGACATAATTTAATGTATAGCAGTCATCTACCGGATTCAAATTAACTAAAGAGAGATCTTGGTTATGTGAGTAATAAAATAATTTAAAATTTTGCTTGTTTACATTATAATACAGATTGTATGGAAGGTTTACTGTATGAGGCTAACGCATTTCAGTGGAAAATGTGCATTTAAGCAACACTTTCTCACTTAAAAACTTTATTTTAGCGCCTGTTTCTTTAAAAAAAAAAAAAACTCCCCATAAGGCTCTGATCAGTTCAAGCCATTTACTTATTCTTTGCTTGAAGCTTAACAAACTGTCCATTGTGTGGACCGATTCAGTCCTGAGGCTCACATTATATCAAGTTAAACAAATGTGTTAGATAGTGACGTTGATAAGTATAGGTAGAACAGCCTTGGGAAGGGCTGATCGCTGGCCATTTTAACAATAAACCTATTAGATTCACAAAAAGCTGCAAGACATTCCTGTTTCTATTTCTGTGTCTTGATACCTGCTGATAGCTGCTGATACGAAGTTTGATACTCTCCAGCTTGGTGTCACAGATTTGTCTGAACTCGAACTGCGGCATGGTAACAACTCGATCGCTCTGGGAGATGAGCTGGCTGCAGTTCCGCACAAAGAGGCTGTCGTCACTAGAGAACGCCTCCAGGATCTGTAGAGATGAGAACCAGTGATTAGGATGGATCATGCCTACAGTAAAAGTTTAGAAAATTGATGCGGTCAGTTCCAGTCAGATTTAGACTGAATCCCATCTGATTTGATGTTCTACCAGCAGAGACACAAGGAAACTGTGTTATTAGTTTAGATACACAATTAGCTCTGCAGTATTAATACATGAAACCAGCAGTCAGGCAACAAAATCCTTCTGCTGCTTTTAGATCCTTGTTTAAGGTTGAGAACAGATGAGACAAACGGCCAACTCTGAGGTGATTTCTGTCCATAAAATCAGATTTTCATGGAGGTGTGCAAATGTGAAAATCACAATTAGGTGCAATACCATTATCAGTATGTTGATGGGCCTTCAAGAAGGGGATACATAAATAAAAAGACAGGAAAGTACCCAATAAACTATCAAGAATGAGTATTTAAAAGTCACTTATTGCAAATATATGCATATAGATAATGCAAGTACACATAAAAGGTAAATATTTGAAGTTTTAAGGATCAGTTGGGTGAGGAAGTGGAGCATATCAAAGCATGGCATGGATGCGTAGCCTCTAAACAAATATTTTAGACTTCTATCTCCTCACTAGTACCTTAGCAGTCAGGCTGAAGCAGCCTTTGGGCTCCACGATCTTCTCCAGGACGTGGCTCTTGATGCCAGCGGTGCTCACGTATTCGTAAACCACGTCGTGCTCCAGGTGGACATTATCAACCGTCAGACTGACCAGAGGCAGATCGTCGGAGAGGGAAAGTCTGCCGATCCTGTGATCTGTAGATCAGTTTCACGCATGTAAACTTGACTTATTCAGTAAGGAACTAACATTAAAATAAACCTGCTTTGTAATGTTAAAAATAGAAACATAAAGACAATAAATGTGCTTAAATGAAGAAGAAGATCCAGATAATGAATGTGAAACCTGTAAACACAGACACAAAGCAGCTACAGACAAGTAGAAAAACTATATATTAAAAAGTATGAACAGTTTCAGGGGTTGTGGCACCAAGTTTCACCTGTCCCATTGGTGGCGTTCTCCTCCTCGTGGTCTGAGCCGTTCTCCACTGGGTAAGACCTGAAAGGACTCTCCTCCTTCTCACCGTCACCCCTCGCTTTTTGGAGCTCTTCCACATCTTCAAAAGCGCGATAAACCCAGTGACACTGTCAAGAAAAAACTAATCAGTCAGGCTAAATATGATTCATCCTTAAAAACATTCTACACCACTAAAAGTAGCAAAAAAAAAAATCAGGCAAGATAATGAATGCAATTTACATTTTATAAAAACCTAAACAGATGTCTAAAAAATGCAGTATGAGTAGAAGATTTTTAAAAGTAATAAGGATCTGTAGTATTTTGTGTGCTATACAGACATTTTGCACGTAACAGCCAAAAGTGACAGAATGCTACTTGAACTCGACATCGCCAGAAACCACATCCTGAAAATATATCCTGCTGTTAAATAAACCAGAAAAAATGTCCTGAAATCAGGCAGCTCAGCTGAGCCTGTTCAGTAGGCTGGAGCTGAAGGGTAGGCCGGCCTGAAGGAAACAAAACAAAACACTGTGTTTTACACAGCACGGACGACACCCGGCTCTGTCTGCAGCCTTGTGAAATACTGCCTGGAGACACGGAGTGCTGCTCCAGGAATGTCAAAACAAGCAGACTTTGGAGTTTTGACACCAGCCATGCGGTATTGAGTTTAAGTAGAAAAGAAAGAGTCTAATCATGAATCAGTGAGCAAGAATTTAAATCAAACATTGCTGACAGTAAAAATAGAGGAGATGTTCATGGAAAAAAAAATTGTTGCTTGCGTCTTAATGTAAGCAGAACCGTATCCTGAGCTGGAACAAATAAAATCAGACAGCAACGCATTTATATAAGCAGAGATTCTGCTTCTGAGAGGTAATTAGAACTACAATTAACTGAATACTTTTTTATTCTAATCTCCAATTACTTAAAAATTTCAATTCTTGAAGTGAACTTTCCACATGGAAGATCTGCTATTATTAGCATGATTTAGAGTCTACAAACTGGTCGATCACCAATTAAAATGATCATGTTGATATGAAAGATATTTGGTGAATCTCTACATAAGACACCATTAAACTGGTTATGAAACAAAGAAAATAGATGAAGTAAGAAAACCGGGTTCAGCCTCGTTTTTCCTTCTTTAAACACTAATGCTGCTTTTGGCAACATTTTGTAAAAATCTGAGTTGTTAATGCTCTAATCTCTCAGTTTATGTGTAAAACTATCCTGTGTGGTTGAATTAACTTGTAAAGTTACTACAAATACATCATAATGCCATTCTGTGGCATTAATTATCTGGAATAACAACACTAAGAGGCGTAGCACCATAAAACCTCTTTTGACCAACGTGTCGAAGGCCGTGATATGATTTAGTGGAAAATCACTTTACAGGAAGCATTTTTGCAAATCTTACAATGAAAAGCAGACTTATGCTATAAAACCTGCTCTTAAGAAGAAGGGATGAAGTTTTCTTGTATCTCACCGCTTGGGGAGGCTCCTGGTGAGTGTTCTGAGCGGTGAAGTGCTCCAGAACCTCCTGGTAGTCACCGTGGTTGACATTATTGCCGTTGACTTTTAGAACAACCTGGCCAGGCTGAAGACCCGCCGCAGCTGCCTCCCAGCCTGTAGTGTGACATAAATAATAAATAAAGCTAATAAATTGAGGTAAAAGGTCAAAATGCATACAAGATTTTTGTCCTTGGAAACCAACATAGAGTATAGTTATATATATTTTTTACCCCATTTGGAATCACATTTTAGTACAAGATGCTACCATTTTGTTCTTTGAGAGAACATCAAATGACTTGATTCTGTTTGGTGTCATAACATGTTGTACAAATGCTTTAAAAAACTGGATTTCCAATCAACACCTCCCTCATCTTCCTGTTTGGTCTAAAAATACCCAGAATGGCATCACTTCCACTCAGGGTGCAAAAATGACCTAACTAACTTAATCAATGCTTCAAAGGCAGACTGGAAGAAAAAAAACTAGACACGTAAGTATGAATTTAGACAGAAAAATTGCACCTCTTACAATAACAGAGACAGAGGTAATAAACTACAATAAGAAGGTGATAAATGGAAAGCAGAGAGGAGAGGGTTAAAGAGAGAAAGAAGAAGCCGTAATAAAGTAAAACAAAACCGACGTATCACATTTCTCAGGTGAGCCATTCTGTTTGTCCTCCATCTGGTTTACACTCAGATTCATCCATCAGTTCTCTTGTCAAACAATAAATCTCTTTATTCTATTTTGAGTCAAACTAAGAGGTACAAACATCTGGTAAGGAGGCAGTGAGGAGAGAGTAGGAGGAAGATAAAAACAAGTCTGACACATTTTCAGTTTCTTATTATACTTTTAGCTGTGATGACAGAACGCGTCTGCAGCCGGCATAGATTATACAAAAGATGGATGTTTGAGGGTGTTGTTCCAAAGTAAAGTTTGCCTGTCGTGGGTTTGAACTCTGACTGCAAACCGTCTGGCCAACAGGTGGTCATAAAACTCTAATAAAGACGCACTAAAAGCAGAATGTAACAGCTGGTGAGAAGCTAGAATTACTTCATCTTTCCTTTAATTCAATCAGAATTATCTTGCTTACTAAAACTGATGTGGGAATAAGAAAATAATCTATTTTTGGCACCTAAAAATAATGGGTAAAATGTTCCCCATGATGAAGCTATAAAACATTCAACCTGGGAGCTGTTTATGTCTGAAACAAAAGCTCTTTTTCCCCCCAGTAAAAACAATTGCATAACTTATTTTTTCCATGCAAATAACACCATTTCACCCAGACTTAAATAGGACAAGGTTCCTACACCTTAGCCAAAATAAAATTCATGCACTTTTCAAACACTTTCAAGGAGAGTTTTTAGGATTTTCCAGAATCTTGGATTGAACACATGAAAAGCACATATGAGCTCAAAATAATCACTTCACTTACCTGTCCCATAGAAATAAATGTTATGTTGCTATAACACATTTTCTGTTACAATTTCAAGCATTTTATTAACAAATGCAAGTCGTTTTCTCACCTTTTCTGACAGCGTGGACATGAGGAGGAGCAGATCCAGAGAGTCTGAAGGACAGGCTATCTGGATTATCGGGGATCTTTACAATCCTAGAGGAGAAGAGACAAGTCAGAACAGCCTCTGCTTTGTGTTTACTGTACTTCGATTGATTGTTCACACTGCCTCACTCTTTGGCTTTGGTGGCGACCAGCAGCCGCAGAGAGCGCCGTATGCAGAAGGCCTGGCCGATCATGGTTTCAACTTCTGAAAACGACCTGAGGAACAGCAGGTCCTCGTTGATGGTGTAGATCTTTCTGCCCACCTGCAGACCGGCCATCTGGAAGGACATATGGGCAGACATGAGACAGAATGATTTGGTGCTTAACAGATTTGCACACATTTCCCTAATTTTCCACAGTTTTGCCCTTCAGAATACACGCGTGAACTTATTCTCCTGCTGTGTGGTTGGTTGTTTACGCCTGTGACCTGATAAACCATCTCATCATTCAAGGTGGATTTTAAATGCATGGAAATGTTGCACAAACATGGACATGCTCCCAAAGTATCAAGCACCACCAGCTGTCATATATCACCATCTATAACCCGTCTACAAATGACACACATAGCCTGCTGCATGTCATTAAATGCAGTCATCTTTCACATCTTCAGTCACGTTGTGAGAATAATGCTGCCTCTGTCTGTTGGCTGTGTGAGTCCAGTGTCCTGGGTACAGATCCGGTGGGGTGGCCTTGGCTGAGCCAGACACCCCGACTCTGGATATTGGCCCAGGATGGATGCAGGAACGACAGGGAGGAGCCACAGCCATTTGAATAAGGAAGGATGTATGTGACTACTCAGCATGGTTGCTGCTCTACACGTGACTTTCTATAATAGTATCATATAGTGAAAGAGCTCTGTGTGTGAGTGAGTCTCTCAGCCCTTTTCAGAGCCCCATGGGAATCAGCTGAGCTTCATTCACTGTGCTGGCACACAGGCCGTGTCACAACCAGCAATCCTGTTACTGGGGGGGGGGGGCTGGAGGAGGTGAACAACAGACAAACAGGAGAGGAAGAAATAAAAGGAAAAGAAGCACCAAGGAGTCATGGAGGGAGGGCTGGATATTGAGGAAGCAAGCAAAAAAAAAAAAACATGAAAAAAAATCTGAGAAAAACTAGAATTTAATTAAATTGTGAGACGATTAAACTCAAGATGCTGAAGGCGTTACATATGCAGACTTTTGGTGAAGTTAAACCTGTTTCACACTGTGTGGCTGCAAAGATGACCCCCTTTTTAAGCTGCCTCTGATTGTTCACACATGAACTACTTGAGCTGGCCAAGTCCCAAGATAATGTGCATTTAAAGAATCAAGAGAGGTGAAGCGTATAATGCAATGTTTAGAATTACATTTAAAATGTGAGTAAGACATCTTCATAGTGTGGTTTTTCAAACAATAACAACAGTGAATAAATTTGTCATCAAGATCTATTTGTTGGCCTTTCAACATGCATATAATGCTTTAAGTGCTTGCCAGATTGCTGTGAGTAAAAATGCTGATTGTTTACACTTTTAAATCCCACAGCTGCACACTTTATCACCGTAACACACCACTGTCTCCTTTAGGGCTGTCTCACACTTTGTGATTTTTGGCCAGACTGTGTGAGCTGGATAATACAAAATCTAAATAGTAACCTGTGCAATGTAAGACTTATTAGATACCAGACTCTCTGCTACAGAAGCACATAAAAAACAGAGTTGACAATGAAAATCAAGCACTAGCACTTATTATAAATTTCTTTAAAAAAAAAAAAAGGGGGGAGGAGGATGAAGACAAGGATACTGCTGTGGACGCATCCAAGACTGGAAGATAATCGTCTACTGCAGCAGCAGATGAGACTTTCCCAGAAATTTTCTGACACTTATTGAAGTTTGTCGTAGATCTTTCGTATAAATCTGGACCTGTTACACTGACTGACCACCAACCACTGATTCAAGCTCAAAATCAAAGGTTTTTCTCTTGATTCTTTCTCTACATATATTTTTGTAGAAGATGGTTGTAAACACACAGAGTATTTCAGCCCTGTGACTACCTCCTGCAGAAAGATGATATTGCAGCCTCGATTATTGCGTGAAAAGAGCTCAATCTGTGTGTACAAGAAGGATAGATCATTTTAATCCAGGGCTGTACGTTAACTTTTTTTAGCTCATAGCACCGGTGCTACAAAGGTTGCAGATTTTGTAGCACAGAACAAAAAGTTGTAGCACCAGCATAAAAATTCAGCTAATAGCCAAAATTAGTACTTATCATTTTTAACACACTGACAAAGTGCTTATAGTAAAAACACAATAACAAGAAACATCTTCAAACATGTTTATGTCAGAGTAATTTAAAAAAGAACATTTATTCATTCAAATTAGTGTAGATGTGTTCAAAGTGTGAGTGTGCTGAGAAATGTGTGCAAATAGTGTTTACTGTAGTGTGTGTACTGTATGAGTTTTAGAAACAGCCATGTACAATATTATAGTTTGTATGCATATACCGGTATAGTGATGTGTGGTTGTTGAATTCTCTGATTTAATCTTTTTCAGTACTTGAATACAGTTCTAGCAGGGGCGGGGCCACAGGGGGGTGTCACTGGCCACCCTTGAAATCGGATTGGCCACCCTGCCTGGCCACGCCCACCATAGCTGTCAATCAGTTTGTTCATACAGTTTTGTGGAACACTGCTAAAAACCACAAAAACAGATGTTTTCAGCTGTTATAATCTTTGATTTATTAATATGCAGAAACTGTTATAATTTTACTTTATAGTAATTTTGCACATAAACAGGCAGACTGTTTTTGATGGTGTACAGTGAGACCTTGGTGTTTAAAATGTTCATTTGTCTCCTACTGATTCTGAATCTGCTGCATAATTCAAGTTCAACTGCAAACAGTTCCATGTGTTTTACTTCAGTAAATAAATAAGTTATTAAAACTTAGGTCTGCTGTCCATTGCAGTCCAAGACTGCAGAGCATTTAAATATAATGACCTTTTAGTGAGCCACCCTTCTTCAGTCTTTGCCCCTGCCTGGACCCCCCCCAAGAAAAAAGTTCTAGATACGCCCCTGGGGCTGAGCTGCGTTCAGCGGGGTCAGACTCCGGTGTGAAGCCTCGTCTCCCCCTGACTCGGACCGTGGACTCGTTATCAGATATCAGTGTGACCCATTCAGATTTATTAGTTCCTCTTGTTTAATGTGTGTCTGAAGCACAGGGAGACTTTCAGAGTCAAAGAGTTTTTTTCCGAACAGCTAGAACTGATGGAACTCCATCGCTAGACTCGCCAGTCAACATGACGTAGAACTTTAATCCATACAAGTGCGCAAATATAGGCTATATATATTAATATGCTTTACATTGTTTCATCATCATCATCATCATCACGGCTGCTGCGATAGGTCGGGTATCGTCCCGCACCAGTGCGTTGAGCCTATTAAGTGAACCAGTTGCTTCCAGTGCTGGCGATCTTGTGCCAGCTGCGCAACGGCAACTCCGGATTGTTGGAGGTCGCCCACAACAACATCGAACCATCGGGTGCGGGGTTTACATCGTGGTCGTCTCCAGGCTGCGTCCCTCAGGTCAAAATGCAGAAAGGCTCTGGTCGGATGACCAAAATGAAGACGGAAGACGTGGGCGAGCCAGCTCAGCGCGTTGCGCTGCCAGGCAAGATGCTCTGGTTCTAGCGCCAGGTTGGAGACCCGCTGAGGCCACCTGACATTGTTTTAAAGTAGATATTTTTAAGTTAATTCTGAAGGTGTGGGGGTGCGCCACAATCAATTACATGTAGAGGAAACCCTGATAGCACAAGTGCTACGTCTAAAAATAGTTCATAGCACAGACTGTTTTTTCCATCGCACGTGCGACATATATGTGTACAGCCCTGTAATCTGATGCTTCTTACAAAAAACACAGAATACCACCTGCAATTCAAACAAGTTGTTTGAATTTTAAAAGGGTAATGTCTATATTTAAACTGCTCTAAACGAGTAAATATGTGCATGTGCCCATTTTGTCTGAATGTAATGTGAGTAAGCATGGCGATGACTCTGCAGCCAATCGGAATAAAGATCCTGCAAATAGGAGTGAAGGGAGACTGACAGCAGCCGTCAAAACAGTAGACAGCCATTACCTACTGGAACTAACGCCCTGTGGCGGGGAGAACATACACTCTGTATGTGTGTGTGTGAGTTTTGACCATTACCTCAGCATGTGAGCCTCTGGTGACAGATTTCACCACTATAGCCTTGTTTTTCTCCTCAATCTCAAAGCCATAGTCTTCCTCCTCAGGGTGAATCTAGCAAGGAGAGATAAATAAACAAATACACCCTTACACTGATAACTGATTATCAAACTTAAATCATTTTTATTGGTCTAACATCAAGAGTAAACAATTAACATCATGTAATGCTCTTCATACACTAAACTCCATAAATAAATTGACTTTTTCCACAAAGAACTATTGAAGTTTTACTTTGAAAAAAGCTGAGGGTGGTCTCGTATTCTAACAATTTACACGCCACCTCATATCCCTTTGCCATTTCAGATTTCCATCCTGCATCAGGTGTCTCCCGCCTGATGGTGTCCTCTGGTCCTCCTATTCCCTCGTGAAGTGAGGCTTAGTAAAGCGTCATCACCAAAGCTATTAGAAGCTTCCATTAGTTAAGCTGCTGGGGCCATCTTCCTGCTGCACAGTCCTGATAAGATGGTGATCTCTTTTGTTATATCAGAAGAGATGACTGAAGTAAATAAAGAGTTCCTGCACTTTACTTCAGTAATGGGCAAGAGGGGGGGGATTTGTTCCGCTAATCAAGGAAAAAGCATTTTCCACTTCTTGTGGAAGCCCAGATTGCACGCCTACTTCCCACTCTGACATGAAAAAGGAGGTTGGCGATGCTTATTTGTTTAAGTAAAAATAATAAACTATTCACTTTCTATTTCAGCCTCTAGAATAAAAGCAGTCTGCCTGATCCAGATCATTGTACCCTGACCTATTTTACAAGACGAATGATTGTTTAGTGTATAATATGGTGTCTTTTGAAGGAAAAGCTATGAACACTACTACGTTTCTGCATGCATGCTACTGAAGCTTGATAGTTTAATTTCATCAAGAAGGAACTTGTTTTAGACAAATTTTGCCACGAAATTATGAATATTTTAAAACATACTTTTGCACAATTTATTAATTTAACGAGACATGAAGGGCTTTTACATCTCCTGCATTCATGCATTTTGGGGTTAGTGGTAATGCTGGGTGTCTGCAAAAAAAAAAAGAGTAAAGAGGAATTCAAAGAACCTTAGGAAGAAATGATACTCAAAAAAAAATTTTTTTTAAACATCAAATCCCTGCAATTTTTGAATATTTTAATGATTATTAGGAGAAAGTGTTCGTCTATTTGTATGTAAAAGTATTTCATAGATTCATTTTAAGCAGGGAAAATTAAAAAATTAGTAAAAAAAAAAATCTCTACTAAATTTATCTTAGAAACTAGCAATTTTGGAAATATCAGTTTTCTCTGTTTTCTGCATCTAATCCTCATGATCCATACAGCTGATGAAGCCATAGTCCCAACAGGACACTTATTAAGATGCACACCTATCAGAGCGTATTCTAACATGTTTATTGTCTTCAAAGTGGCACCTAATCTCTTGATGATGATGAATGGGAGGGTGCACTGTGCATACTCTACACACACACATAAACACACACAATATTCTGCAGAATATGCACATGTATGTGTATAAAAGAGTATTGTGTTTCCTGCCAAATGTCTATATTTTAGAAGAAAGGAGCTTTTGGTCTGGTTTTACCTCGATCCACAAAGACTCATTGTTTCCCACTACAACGTTGTTTTTGTGTGTGTATGTGGGTAGAGATAAAGCTGTTTAATGCAGAAGATTAGCACATCTGTGTGCCATGTTTATTGTTCTTGAGACATGCATGCATACAACTTATTATTAGCACGATTTCTCCAATGGATGCAAAAAATTACAACATGAAGCTACAACTTTCATAAGAATGTGAAAATTGCTCTGTTTGTGCTACATTATGCGTGAAAACTCGTGAAAATGTAAATATGTAGGTTTCAGCTCACCACAAGGGACTTGGCTAAGATGTTTTCTATGAGTTTGAAGTCATTTCGCTGGAGCTGCTTGCTCTTGGTGCCGGTTCCCTCGGTTTCCTCATCGGCATAAAAGCGGAAGAACTGCGACTCATCTTTAAACTCGCTTTTCTCCAAGACTAAAGGGAAGAAAGACACACAGCACATGTGAGGACAGAGCTGCTGCAGGAAACAACAGGGAGGTGAAGAAAAGCATTTAGCATTTCAGTCTAGTTCCACTTGTTAAAGATCGGAAGAAGCTACAAAAACAACCTTTAAAAGCTTTGATTGTACGTGACGGTTAATCGTGAGGTCATGATGGAAAAACTGATGTGTTGGTGCAGGAGTTCGCAGAAAAAAAAAGAAGCTTCATCTGCAGCCATCATCAAACAAGCACGCCAACAGTGAATTTGCTCATTAACTAAGGATGTTAGTCCCAACATCTGGAGCCACATCACATCTGTGTAAAAGCCAGTGAATGTCAGGGATGGGAAGACTCCCCAGAGGAAACAAACAAATACTCCGATGTGTGTTTCTGAGTGTGTGTGGAAATCCCACAGTAGGGCTGAGCATCACTTTAACACATGGGGCACCTCAGACAGGTGAGAGCACATTACTGAAGCTCATCCAGACATGACATTACTGAGTGAGAAACAAATCATGTACCCATTTATTTAAAAAGGAAGAAGTAAACCCACTGAAATAATAATCATGTTCTCTATGGAGAATATATATCATAATACTGTAATACTGAACCTTTATATAGAAGTAGATGAGGTACATGGTAGGTAGTAATTGGTCGTGATCAATTTTTGTAGTAAGTTGGTTTGCGGGCTTATCACATAATGGCAAATTATGAGTGTCGTTCAAATGTTCTGGTTGCAAATTTGTCACAAAGCATCCTAATGATGATTCAAATTGTTTGCCATCATTCTACGATTTGCTCACCAACCCCTCCCAAAGTTGTCTCACATTTCTTGAACTTTTTGAATCATGCATGAGGAAAGTAAGAACCCTGATGAACATTTGAGACTTTTTGAAAACTGCTGTTTGCAATTTGTTGCCAACAGTTCCAGCTCAGGTTGGGACTTTAGATGAAACACAAGGGCAACAGATACAAAAACAAACAAACATGATGTGTATAGCCCCATAGGGAATGTATAAAATATTTCACCATCTTTCAAGTTTGTGTTACAGGTGATTGAAAATTGTGACATGCAGAACAAATATCCACAGGTGGGAGACTTGTAGCTGTTTCCTAATCTTGTATGAGTTTGTAGGTTCAAGGTGCCTTCAAGGCAACAGGGCTTGTGCAGACAAATCTGAACACCAAAGGTACCAAGCTGTTCAGAGATTTGAAGAACATCTGCCACCCAAAGATGAACAAAAACATTCACAGCTTCACTGTGCGCCCACAGCGCCACACCCACTCTCACTGGCCTGATGCCAACACAAACTATTTCTGAATATGTGTTATTTCCTCTGAGTCATGAAGGCTGTGGCCTTATAATACTTTAACACCACCTATTTAACTGGAGGGAGTGTTAATCTGGAAGCTGTTAAAACCCAGTCACACACATTTACATATTTATGCACACTGCTAAATCATTATTTGGATGCAGATAATATCTATGAGTGAATACAACTTAACAGCATATTAAATCTGTTTTCACATAAATAGATTGTACTTATGTCTTCTTTTTTCAAACTTATAAGTACACATAATAAAGCATGAAGCACTTTGCAGGTATTTAAGGATAATTAATAAAAAATCTGAGTTTCTTTTAACAGCAATCACAAAATCTTTTCCAGATGTTGGATTTCTAAGCAAATTAACACCTGCAATTACAGGTACATCTCCAATAATTAGAATATTGTGGAAAAAGTAGAATATTTTTTGTAGCTGCTTCAGTGACGATGGTGTCACTGAGCTTGACTGGCCATCAAACTGGTCTGATCTGAACCTCATAGATAATCTATTTCATCGTCAATAGGAAAATGAGAGACGCCAGATTCAACAATGTAGATGACCTGAAGGCTGCTATCGAAACTACCTCAGCAGCTCCACATGCTGATCACCTCCATGCCACGCCCCATCGGTGCAGTAATTCATGCAAAAATTGGCCCAACCAAGTATTCAGTGGATAGAAATAAGGACACTTTTCAGAAGCCTGATATTTCTGTTTTTTTTTTAATGTAATATTTAAATTTGAGACACTGAATTTGGGATTTTCATTATCTGTAAGTCATAACCATCAAAATGTCATGAAAAGCATTAGAAAGGCTTGAAATATTTCACCTTATGTGTAATAAATTCATGTACGAGTTTCACTTTCTGAAATAATATTCTAATTTTATGAGATGTACCTGTATAGGATTGGACAACATTCAAAGGCCAACACACACACACACACACACACACACACACACACACACACACACACACACACACACACACACACACACACACACACACACACAGATAAAATGATTTCCTACACAGCACAGAGAACAGTATTTTGAATTAATTTACATATCTCTTAGTGCTGTAGATAATACTGCGCCAGAAGGAAATCTGTGGTTTAAAAAGTCACTATTTACATTTGCTGATAACATTTCATCTTTGGACCCACTTAACCTCGTCATACAATAGGACTAAAACAGCAAATGTACCGCTGTATCTGGTTTGTATTTTGTATGCTGAACTGTCTGAAGGCCAACTTGCTGCAGGTTTTTACAACAGCCTGAGGTTTAAAAGACAGACGGTTTAAAAGAAAAAAGGCAGATTAGAACATCGAAAAGAAAACAGAAAGAGAAAGGAGTTTAAGGAGAGCCACTGATGAGCAGAAAATGAGCCGACTATGATCTTAATAAAGTGTCTGGGGCGGAGGCAAGATATGCAGACGGGTAGAAGAATGCGGTCAATGCCTTGAAATAAGAGCAGCCAAAAAAAAAAAAAAAGGAGAATAGAGGGCACTTTGGAACAGATGGTGGAAGGTTAGGTGTGTCAGATGGAGCAAGAAAAAAGTGAAGGAAATGTCACTAAGTGACTGTCGGGGAGTGTTTGTGTGAATACTAAAACATTAAAGTACTGTAAGAGAAGATTTAAAAGCTGCATTCCTTCAAAACATGTTAAGAAAAATGACAAAAATACATCTGTCTGCCTCACATGAATAACAAGAATGCATATATGTTGTTTCAATGTGCTCCTAGTAGGATTTAAGCAAATAAAACTAACAATTATATAAATATATTTGCCCAATTACTTAACGAGTAACAAAGACCTTCAGCTTAAGTTTCACAGGACGTATCTGGAAATCAGGACGTGATGTCATCGTAACATCTTCTCATTTTACACTTAATAGGCGATGCCAAGTGTATGGTCGATTCAATTATAGGCCTTAACCAGTGGTCATGGTTCAGTGGACTGACCCAGACGGCTGTGTAGCAAAGCCAAACACTCTGGTTAAGGTACACGGCTAAGGCTGTTTACATTTAACATTCTGGGTTGAAACCAAATCTGTTTCGCTGCAATGTGGTCAGCGAGGTAACAAAATTTAGACTGGGGATGCAAATTTACGATGTCTCGTTTCAAACTATGACAGCATGCGAGAGGCAAAACCAATAATAAATTCTTGGGGGTTGACAGCAGAATTGACTTAAGGGCAAATTAGGGACAAGATGATGTAATAGAGCAGAGTAGAAGTGAAATCGCTGGGATGAAGAGGCAAACGAAAGCACACAAGGATGGAAAGGAAATGTGTGCAATTGTGTTTCCAAAGGAAGTGTGGTAAACGATTAAAGATAAACATCAAGTGGAGCACATCAAACTGATTCAAGTCAAATGACTGGTCTCTGAAGGTGTGTTGCGTGAGGGAGACGTGAACTGACCGTGGTGCATGAAGCCGCTGTTACAGAGCCCAACACCCAGCGTCACAGCATCCTCACGGGTCGAGCAGTCTCCCTGGGAAACCAAATCAATGACGCACACAGTCGGTCAGTCACAATGCCTGTTTACACCTTCTCACTCACGGCGCCCTGCTGCACCACCTGGGTAAGAATGGTGATCTACAAGCATATGCTCAAAACTACATGTCAACACATCCAGATGTATTCAAATAGAACCAAATTACAAAAGCACTCCTCTCTGTTTTTGCAATTATGGCAAAAAACAAGCTGAAAACAGTGGGAAAATAAGGAAAAAAGGTCACATTTTACAGAAAACTTCTAGGCTGAATGCACAAAATATGTTCTATGTAAATGTACACTTTTAATTGAATTGGAATGACTGAGTAATAATCCAAATGCAGATGTATAACAGAAATCCACTGTATACAAACAAAATCAGCCAAGTGTAAAAGATGCTCACCTGTGAGATTAGCCAGTCCACCAGTTTGCCCGCAGGAACAACAGATTTAAAGGTTTTCAAATGGTGATCTCTGTCCCTATAATGACGCATAAAAAATTATTCACATCAGTGGCTTCAAAGGTAAAATATGCAACTAGAACTGTTCTAATGCAGAAGCTAATATTTGTCATTTTTTTAAGGGTTTTACTCAGTCTTGTGTGTTACGTTATGTTAAATTCACTATGAGAATAGTTTCAATGTTGTAGTGAGAGTTTCAGCTAGCAGCCAAACACCATGCTGTCTCAAATTTTAACAATAAAATGTTTCAAGTCATATCTGAAACACCACCTTCTACATTTCTAGAGCTTCTACCTCTACCTCTAATCATGTCTCCTGCCCTCCAATACCAATTTTAGTTATTCATTATATAATTACTTAATGAAATATAATATATATAATTATTTTTTCCATAAACCAATGAATAGTTATGTTTTTTAAAGTGATTATTATTTATGCATGGGTAATCAAATGGTTAAGAGCTGCTGTTTTTGTTTGTGAGTTAACAACTTTTGTTTACCACATGTGATTTGACTGAACATCACACTTTTACTTTAAACGGTCAACCAAAAGAATTTAATTCAACATTTTTAAAGTTCAGATCCAGAAACAAAATCAGCAAAATCTGATACGGGAAAGAAAAAGTTCCACTGAAACTAAATCATCTGCTGATGAGTAATTTTCTTTATAAGGGACCTCTTAAACAGATTAAATCAGCTGTGGCTTCGTCAGTCTACACATTTAATAAAGCAGAGGCAGAGTTTATAATTATTATTATTCATAAATCAATATATCATTTAAAGCTTTTAATTAATTGGTGCGACAATTCCAATAAAGCAAGAGATTAAAAAAGGAAGGCCGTGTTACATAATAACTGGCCCGCGGGCAGAGGAATTGTCTTTGTGTGTTAATAGGATTTGTCCTTGGACCAAAAGCTCTTTGTTTGCTCCGACGGCAACACTCAGCTCTTCAATCAGTGAGTGAGTGATGGAGGGAAAGATGGAGAAGATAGAAGGGTCTGTGTATTAAGAGAGAAAGACCAAAATGGGAAGATAAAAAAAATGTGTTCAATACATTTATAGGAGAGATTTGTCTTTATTTAACTAACCCACACAACTCTATAAAGATTAGAAAATGAATGCTCACAGTTTGTGGCTCATATAAGATCTTTCTCACATTAAAACTCATGAAACCCTTGCATCTATAACCTGAACCGAGTGCTGAAAGAATGAACCTACAGGAGGTTAAATTAGTGACATTTGAGGGCTGTCACTCCTGGCAGAGAAACAGTTTGTTCAGTCATTACAGAAAGGGTTGAAGCAGGGTGAATGTGAACCCTTCATGAATATGTATTTATGCACCTGGAGGGCAGATGCATTAGCATATTGGGGGGGAGAGGGAATAAAAAAGAAAGCAGAGAGGAGAGGAGGACAGGTACTTACTTGATGACTGGAGTGTGGAGGCTGTGAAGGCGGCAGTAAAGCCTGACGCCCTGAAAGAGAAGAAAACGAGGCTGCTGAATCACAGATCGTACACACCTCGGATCAACGTGTACGATCATGAACAAAGGCTAGAACTTGGAGCTTGAAAAGAGTTACCCTGAGGGTATCATTTCAGGATAGAAATGTCAACGCCAGTCTCTGGCCTCCAAGTGAAGGCAAACATATCCACCTGCGTTTATTTCGAACATGTCTCTTTTATAATAAGGGATTAAATTTGTGCTTTCAAATAATAACCCTGCTCATGTGAATAAACCATGTATATGCAGTAATCTTATAAAAATGTATATATATTTAAAAACATTTTACAACTGTAAGCTATAAAGTATTTTGTAAAAAGCTGGAATCCTACTGCTGTTTAGAAAACAACTGGAAACTTCTTATTTCTTATATGACAAAAATGTATATCCAGAGGCAGAATCATGTTTACCTTCGACATGATGTCCTCCATCTCACTGCGGGCCTTGTAGGTGCCGTCATCGTAGCGGAAGCGGTACAAAACCTGCTCATTCTTGAACTGATGCCTGTCGGACACTGAAAAATCACCAGAAGAAGGAAAAGGTCACCTGATCTGGGCACCAGTGAGAAGGCTGGGCGAACACAGCATACAGAGGAATATTAATAGAATATATAAGCTGTTCCTTATAAATTATTTCGGGATGTAAAAAAGACAAATGGGTCAAAAATAACTCAGGGTTAAAAGAAACATTTGCAGCGAGTCATGGTTCTAAGAAATGAAGCAAAATGCAAATTGTTCCTTTTTAAAGGGTTCATATCATTTGCTGCTTCAAGCTTTAATGCAGTGAGTTTCAAAACACTTTACATATTTTATGTTCTGAGAGAAATGAGGTTAAGAAAAAGCAGGTAAGAGGCAAAAGCTAAAGATCCAAGGGGAAATGGTGGTTCTGAATTTATGTCCATCTGAGATGCAAAAAGACAAAAACAATGACATGCACATCCAAAAATTTAATGGAATGGCTGCCAGACCCAAAATCCGTAAACATGAAATAATAATAAATCATCCCACATGCAAAAGAAAGCTCCTGTATAAAACATCACTGTTGGACTGTGTACTTAAAAGTTTTGTTTGAAAGCTTTCTTTATTATAAGTCTGATTTATTAATCTTACATGTTGGGAGAAATCAGTGACATTTAAATATTTAAGCAAATTAAGTCTCCAGACTTGTAGTCATGGACACAAAACATGTAAAACCAGTCCAGCAAATAGAAAATGACACACAGGACACGACTGGAAGTAAAATCTTCCACCACGACAAGCTGGCACCGACTCAAACAAGCTGATGGATTTCTTAGTCTAGACTTGAAATGCCCCAATAAAACCAAAGGAATGCAAAACCAAGTCAGTTGCTGCAAAGTGTCAAATGTGAGATTTTACAGTACATGAAATGATAGCTGAATTATCCTCGGAGCAAAGTGCAAACATTCAAGTACGAACAGATGTGCTGAGGCGACTCAAACAGGAACATCTCATCGGACAAAATGTGCTCCAAGATCAATGAGGTCGGCCGTCTTTCATTTGTTACGACATAAAACCGATCATTTCTTTTAAATGATGCTTTTGTTTTGCCTGCAAGGCCTGAAGCTCTCCAGTTTACCCACAATGCCTTCTTGCTATCCCACAGAGTCATCCATTTTGGTATTGTTTCACTCTGAGGTTGTAGGCAGCTGTCAGGGAGGATCTCTGGGGATTTTCCACAGGTATTAAGGAACACGAACATTGGGTTTCAGCAAATTTTCCTGAGAGTGTGGTGTGTATAAACATCCTGGACAACTGCACTCATACATTATTTATACATGCTTGGTGTGTGTGTGTGCGTTTCATTTCTTAATGCATAATTCAGGTGAGTGAACACATGAGTGTCAAAATCAGGAAAGTGGGAAAAAAGAGACACATTTCAGGAAAAAACTATAGCCAGACACAGACTTTTGGTCACGGTAGGTTGTACCATAAAACCTGTTGGACTCATTCATAACATGAGTGATTTATAGAAACAGAATGATAATCAGAGAATAAACGGTCAATAAAAAACAAGAAACTGATAAGAAGGAACGAAAGGCAAACATAAAATGATACTTCGTCTCACCGTGGTGAATGATGCCGTTTTCCAGTAAGGCTTGTCCCAGGTTTACTCCCTCATCAGCGTTACTGATCTCTCCACTTTCTAACAGCCATGAAACAAACTCACTGAAAAAAGAGAACAAAGGTTATTAGATTATTTCTTAAAACAACTCTTTTATGGTGTTTGTTTTTATTGGTTTCAATCTTCAGTCAAAGAAAATTTATGTTTCCAGCACATTAAAAACAAGAGTTGACCAAAGTGCTTTACAGTTCAGTCAAACTGCAGTAAAAGCAATAAAACAAAAGACGCAAAAAGAACAAATAAAAGGTAATAAAATGACAAAACACTACATAAAACCATCAGCTCTATTTGGGTCTCTTATTCCACTGAAATCAAAAGCCAAGATTTAAAAGGCTGTTGGTGTGGACATGTATGATGTGCTGTTTAAACACATAACTTTAGTTTTATAAACTTGCAGTGTCACAATGCAGCCATGGTTGCTGTTTACATTTTGAAGACGAATTAGAATTTTTTAAGTTTGTCCCCTTTTTATCCATATGTTCACCCAAATGCAGAGCTCAGTGGTGTTTGAAAAAGTCAAAAAGTACACATGTGCATGCAAATGTTCACTTCTAAGAAAATGCAAAGGAGAAGTTTAGGGTGCTGTTACTTGCTGGCTGTTGTGTTTTTAACAAAAGCAGTGAATGTCTGCAAAAGCTGTGTAAAAGTTAAAGACCCTGTTCAGATCTGTACTAACAGATAAACACAGGCGTGAACATTTACATCTGATCACTTGGACAACATTTGGAGATGGTACTCTAAACTGACTCATATCAAAGGACCGCTTGGTGACTTGATGCAATAAAAAAAAATCCATGAATCCCCAGGATGCTTTTTGGGCATGTATTCTCTGTAGTTTAGGCCTTTTGTTTGTGTTGGTTGTTTAACTGTAGTCTCCATATTGCAAAATAATTTGTGTCAGTCACAGCCTGAGAATCTAATGAGTTCTTAGGGGCCATATGTTCCTCATATATCTTGTTAGGCTACATACTAAAGTTTATCTACGTCTTTAGTAAACAGCTGCTCTATAAATATGACTTGTGCGAATCTGAAACATGTTTTGTGTTGATAGAAATGTTCAGGTGACTGAATGTATTTGTGATTTCACAGAAACATTTTAAGACCTCCTGATTTTGTGTCTGTTGTTTAGCTGAATGCTAACTGTGTGACCTGGCTACATACTGTATTTATCAGCGTTTTCAGTTTGAGGGTGATAATTGAAAACCGAACAGTTGGCTACATTTAAACCTATAATCCGGCATGGTCTCCTAAATCAGTTTTAGCATCCTGACTTGTCATTTAAACCACAATAGGTTGCCTTAAACCAAACAGCCTCCTGGTTTCTGGCTAATGTGTGGCTGAACCATTTTGGCTACCTGGAAAGTATACTGTTTATTTGTAGGTCCTGTAAGCAAAAGCCTGCTTTCAGTTCACCCACATGGCCCAGCCAGAGAAATGCATCCTTTCTGAACCTGAGCGGGCTCGGGTGTCCTCTGGGAGCTCAGAGCAAAGCAACATGTTGACACAGCAGGAACGGTATTTATCCAGAGGCCGTCTGCTCTTCCAAAATGAAAGGTATTACAGTGTTTTAATGGCTTGCTTAGACCACAGGTACAGGTGGTGCATATTTTACAAATGATCTTTCCCACAAATTTCCCTCACACACACACACACACACACACACACACACACACACACACACACACATAGATATATATAACCCATCTATATTCATGGCGTTCAGTTCTGCCGTCTTGTCCACTGAGCAAATGTTTGAGAGAGAAAATGACTTTCTCCCCTTCCTCGCCTCTCACGCTGCTTAGTGAAATCATCTCCCCAGATAATTATGAAGAGTGAATTTTGAGAGGGCTGGCGTGATTTTGTGTGTGATCGTTAATTCTGAGGCGGAACTAAAAAAAAAACTGGGATCATTTTAAACCAAATGTGTGTGAGAAATTGGCTCTTAAGCGTGGATTTGATTTCCAGGAGTCATTGTGCAGATGTGGCCTTGCGGTGATGCAGATCTTGAGCTCACAAGGTGTGAAAGTGTCTGTGCATGAATGCAGTTTGGCTGTATTGTGTGTGCGGCCGGGTTGAAGCTGCGGGCACCTTGAGCCATCTGTAACGGGTCCTTTTGTTTAGCTGGAAAATATTTTATCATAATACCAACAGTCCTCAAGTAGCTGATCTACTCGATGACGACAGAGTTTAGAGTGTGGACAGGCGTTAGCTCTGGAAGTTTAATTTGTTTTCTGCTTAAAATTTGGGGGAATGTGTGTGTTGATAATCTCACACAGAGGTTCTTAATTGGCATTGACAGGGAATACAACTTAATTTGATGGGCTGTTATGAAAGTGTGTGTGTGTGTGTGGATGTTACATAAGAGGTTAATTTTGGACACAGATGTAATGAGAGCGAATATGATGAGCAGAAATAGTGAGCAGGGAGAGGGGGGGATGGGAGGCCGGGGAGAGTTGGAAGACGAGCGTAATGGATTTGTTGGAATATCAGCAGATGATCTGTTGAGATAGAAGCTGATTTTTTTTGTTCAGACTTCCATTTCCTTTGTGCATCAGATAAATAAATGTAATTTTTGACCCTTTGCAGCTAATTCACTTACATGTGCAAGACATACAGCTAAGAGTTGAGAAGGAAGTGAGACGCAGGTAATGTTTCTCCCACTGAGGGCAAAAAAATGCATTAGGAGCCAAATGCTAATGGAACAGAAGCTAACCAAGACGTAAACTTGAATAGCTGAAACCTTAAAGTATCTGCTTTTAGCCTGAGGAGTACTCATGGCATAAAAATGTATGAACAAAATAAGAAAATGCAGAGTTATGTTAAGATATATATTACTTTAAATCCTGTCAAAAACAAAAAATTATCTGTGGTCATTTTTCAATGTAGATATCAGGCACTTGATGGAGGCAGCTGGGTGCTATCAAACCGGCAGTCGGCATCTCTGTTTAATGCAATAAGCACTCAAACGATCCCTGATGCTAATTTAATCGGAAAGACAAATGCTGAGATAATGAAGGGTACGCTCATCAGCAGGAAATGAATGATAGATAGTGAGAAAAGTGGGAGTTGGTAAATTGGTTTAAAAAAGAGTGGGTGGAAAAAAGGCAGATAGAAAAAGAGCGAGGAGGGATTGTTGAACAACATTTACCAAGACAATCACCAGAATTTAAATCAACTAATGCGCTGAAGATAAAAGACTATTTTGAAGATGAATTACAATTTCTCTAAGAGAAAAGAAAATGATCTGAGAAGAAGGAGGTAACAGATACATGCACAAAAACCCAGAGAGTCATTATTAAAAGGCCTAAAGATCCAAATCATTTAGTAAAACACACCAACTGAGGGAAGACAATGTTTAGATGACGATTCCCCAAAGCCACCAACTCATTTCTAAGAAACATTTGTATTTTTTAAACAGCTCATTAAATGTACATCATAGTGATGCATGTGATGTGCTCTGAATTATTGTAGCTTTAGTAAGAAAACATTTATCTGTAAGTGGCCACAAGGCAGTGTCACAGATAATAATGGCTTCCAATAATCACTGCTCCCTGGTTCCTCGTCAAAGACCAGCCATGAGAACAAATCGTAATCGTGTCTCGTGTTTTTGTTGTTTCCCAAAAATGAGGCAAGGAATGCTGTAATTGTTCCCCAGGATCTTAAAAACAGAGTAGATTAGAGAATCATAAATAAATATCTCATCTTCTCTTTAGTGTCTGTTGAAAAGCAAAAAAGTCTCCTAGTAAAATTATTGATGTGTCAATATGTGGCTGATAATAAGAGGATGCGGGGAACAACTTGGCCCTTTCTGTAACCCGTGAGCCGAGACTGTGAGGGGGGCCTCATTACAGACAAGAGGATGTGGGGATAAAGCATTTTAGGCGTTTCGCCAGGACTTTGGGGGGAGACTAGATTCCAACGCTTTTGAAAGCCTGCTGATCTTACGTAACTATTTGTAAAGATCTCCATGTGAACAGCATACTGTTCCAGCCACATTCTTGGAACCTAAAGACACCAGACTCTGAGAAAGCAAAAAAAAGAAACTCACTTTCCCATAAAGCACTTGGGCACAATGCTGAGCTTCCTGCGCCTGTCCTTAATCAGATGCCTGTTCTTGGTCATCATCATGTGGTAGAGCTTCTCTCCCTTCTCCGCTATCATCACATAGGCGTCCCGCTCCATTCCCAGTTTGAGACCTAGAAAATAAGAGAAAACTGAGATCCAACAGATTTTTACTGCGTTTACGGTCAATGAAGTGAGACTCTGTTGGGGTGAAAGGAAAAACAAAGTCTCAACCAAGAAAAACAGCAGATCCAGAGATTTCAACTAGATTTTCAAAGCTATTTAAATGTATCAAAGCCAAATGTACGTCATGGTGCTGCTGTTAGAGGATACAAATGAGTCTTTCCATAGACCGTCTGTTTATGTTCTGGTATTGTACAGGTTTAAAGCTTGGACGTGCCACAAGTTCAGGAGGGGAGGAGGGGTTGTGATCCTGTTTCAGTGTTGACTTGCTAACCATTATTCCTCTAATGTGTGGTGGAACATGTGAGAGCCCATTGTAATTCAGGCTGCCCCAGTAAAACCACTTCAGTGTTTGAGCTGCTTTAACCTCAACGTGGGCTTTGATGAACTTCTGAACTGGACTCTTGAGACTTTCCGACTCTGGCAACTCAACTCTATTTCAATGGGACTCCATAATCTGCTTAACTCCGCTGAACGGCACATCAAGCTTCTAAACTCAAGACTAAAATATTTAGTTTTACAAGTCATAATGCGCTTGATAAAGCTCGTGTTATAAATGTGTGAAACCTTAGCAAAACAAAGAAGAAAAAAATCTTTGGATCTTTGTCAGGTGACTAAGATCTGAGGCAAGTTATGGCACAACCGCTTGACTTGGTCTTAAAAGATAAATTCTTTAATATTTCCCCCTTTTTTCTCCATTTCTTCAATCCTTTTTTCTAAATTTATTTAAAACCTCTGTAAAAGCCCATCTATGGCTGTACTGAATAATAATTATTATCATCGAAAGGGGAAAAGTGTCAATATGGCCACCACATCTGATTGACTTCAGCAAACACATAACTCAGTTAATTTTACAGTCATTGAGATCAAATTTGATGTGGTTCTGGCTGAAAGTCACTCACAACACATACTGTGAGGGTTAGCAGTTCATGTGAGACATTATGAAATTGTAGTCATCATTTTTGCAAGGTTTGACCAAACCAGAATGACTCCAATATTTCTGAACATAAGATGATTTCAGTTTAGAATGGTTTCATTTTCATTATTCATTCATGTTGGAATTCTCTGCTTATTCAAATAACAGAAAACTATAAAAAATATATAATTGAGAAGTTACATGTGAAAATTTACTTTGATTCCAACAAAAGGACAAAAAGACAGAATTAATCTATTGGTTTCCAAAGTTTAGTCGTGACGCCATTGTGGGTCAAACACCAGCTTGGGGGTTTTAGGATGATTTACAGAAATTAATTCATAAAAATGTTTGAATTCTTTAGCCATCAATTGTTGGGGTCACAAGTCTTTCTGACTTTAATTTGTGGTTTAAAAGCTAAAAAACTTCAGGAACCATAGAAAAAAGTTTTTGTTAATTTTATTTTACTAATCCATTCATGCAATGACAGCTTGAAATTAAGGATTTAATTAGCAATCGTTGATTGAAACTTGAGTGATGAGTGGGAATTTGACCAATTCAAAGGGCTGTTAAGAAACAACATAACATGCTACACAGCTTATTCTCAGCACCACATTTCCCCATTGAGTCTTTAGAGATCTCCACTGGCACACTGTGGTGGAGGTGGAGTTATATTACATTTGGCAGCAGCTGGAGTAGAGTTAAACAATAAGTGTCATTGAACAACAGACGGGGGGCCTCTCCAGCGCAGAGCCTTCTGGTCCAGCTGTCAGAGCTCGTCTTAAGCTGCCCCTCGTCTTCCCGCGCTCGCTGGCACAAGATAAAACCGTAACACATTATCTGACCCGAGCAATTTCCCTAAACTTCAATGAAAACGGTGATAAGACGCAACATTTCCAACTGGCAGTTGCTGAACAATGGGGGCCTTTTGTGGGGCCTATATAGGGAGAGCCAAACGTCAAATGAGGAAAGAAAAATTAAACCAATATACAATATACTTACAAAACTAATAAAGCAATCCAGGGCAGAAAGTAGAAAGAGTAAGTGTCGGTATTTGTTGTTGTTGTTGTTGTTGTCTAGACAGGAGTTAAAGGGGTTGAAAGAAAAGTGAGAACACTGAAAGTAAAGTATACGGCAGAAAATGTAATAAAGGAGGAGGGAGACGAGAAACTGGGCTGTGTGACTGATCTGGCATCTGTTTTCTTCAGGTCGATTTCCGCCGGGCTGTAACTCAACACCACAAGCTGCAGCACACTCCTTCATACTTATTTCTACTCTGAACCCCTTTTATCAAGACTCAAATGGTGATAACACCAAGCTCAGGTGACATCATTAACTTCCTCAATACCCCCCACCCCCAAAAAATGTGTGTATGTAGAGAATTGATTAGAATTAACATTTCAACTGCAACTGCATTACTTCATTCAAAAAGCTACAACAACTTTCAGAATAACGTTTAGATTTTTAGCCATCAATGCTATCATGTGGCCTGTTGAGCAGCACCACAAATCTGACCTCAGCCTTTCACACTGTCCACCTCTCAGAACATAATAAAGACAGATGGCAAATGCTGAACAGGTGGGAAATGAAAAGATGAAAGAAAAACAAACTGAAGCAGAGAAAAGCCCTCAGTCTACGCTGATCACTTCAAAATAAAGGACTGACATGACGCTTTTAATTAATATTCATGAATGAAATGTAGCTTTTAGTGGATTTTGTGGAACTTTGTGCAAACTAGTAACAATACCATAATAATTCCCATAGAAGAGCTTAGTATAATGCTTGAAAATATTTAATAAAGACGCCCTTTAGCATTGCACAAATACTAGTACTAGAAAAAAAACTGCAAAGCATTTATTAGGGTAGATGACTCTGATGTGACTCTGCACTGCTTTTATTTTTTTAAATATAGATAAACAAAAAAATTCTCTATTCAACATGGCTATCTTATATGGTGATCATTTGCTCCGAAACTCACAAAATACTTTCTTTTTTTTTTTTTTTTGCTCCATAAAAACATCATGGTCAAGTGCCACTAAAAAAAATGAATTTTTCCTGGTCTGTGAACTCACCATCACTAAGTGCTAATTTACGCTAGCAATAACAGATGGCATTCTCTTTCAGAATCATACTGTAATATTCAAATATATCACATAATTTTAAATAAAATTATAGTAATTATAGATATGTGAGATAAATAAAAATTGCTGATGTATATTGACATTCGTAAATTGGCATTGGCCCTCAACATCAGTGTGTTTCTAAATTTAATCACATGACAGCAAAAGGTTTTAGGTGTTTGTAGATTAAACATGTCAGTTCTAAATAACACTGAATAACCAATTACCCTTTATTTTAAAGATTTTTTTCTAAATAAAAACATTGTTTTAGCTGCTGCTGCACATGACTAAAAAAAGTCATGAAACCAAAAGCTTCTATTTTATAAATGAGGACAGGCAACTTGTTCAAGGTAGGCTATAGCTACTGGATACAAACAACCTATTCAGGTCACAGACAGATGCATAACAGACACTGTGTGTAAGCTTTGGTACCTTGATAGTTTGTGCATAGAGTAACACAAACATGTATGAGAAAAAGTAATAAAGGAAGAGATCAATTAGAGGTAAACTGCATAACGATGACAGAAAGTAGGTGCATTCCTAGAAAGGTTCTAGCAACGTACAGCACACAAGAGAGATGCAGGAAAAAAAAACACTGATTACATTTTGCAGTGCAGAAAAACATATAGAATGAATGGAAAATCAGTGGGTGTGTGTCTTAGTTTGGTGCAATAAAGTTGCAAGACATTAATATTTAATCACACCAGAGGGTTTTCTTCTCAAACCTCTTTGATGTTAAAACATCTTTCCAAGCAGGATTACACAAAGAGAGAGAAGAAGAAAAACTGGAGGTATCATCACAAAGCGCCTTAAAGTGCTCCACTTACTCTCTCTCTGCTCCCGTTCCCTCAAGATGGCATCCAGCCACTTTTGTTTGTCCTCTGCATTTTTGGCCATGCAGACAAACCACTTGTTCTTAGCGGTGTTGTGAATCTTCCAGCCGTTAGTCACTGTGTAGTTGTTGCTGTGATAGTCAGCTGAAAAGCAAAGGAATGAATACATTTAGAAGAAAAAGGTCAACAAGAAAAGCCCTTAAGACACATTATTCAATCAGAGCATGTCTCACTGTTTAGCCTTTGCTAACAAGAATATTTCAATCTCTTTTACCTCAAAAACCCATGAAAGGGCTTTCTGATTATAGAAAGATCTAAAAAGAAATTAGGTGCATTTTTTTTCTAATCTATCTTGTGTCCGTTTTATTTTGCCTTTCATTTTGAAGGCAAGAGCTTGACAGAAATTTACAACATAAAAACTGACAATCGTGTTAAATAAAAGAAATAAGAGTAATCAAATAATGCTTGTAAAGATATTACCATTAAAGTTATCTCTGAAGAGACTTTAAATCACACAGATGGATCTAAAAGCCAATTGAAAAGACAAACAGCGTGCAGCATAAAAGCAATAAAAGACCGTTCTTCCACTGACTCATCACATTCTCTCCTCGTACTTCTTTCTAATTCCATCATCCATTTAGCTGCAGGTGAGCAGCCACTGAATAATGAATGGCCGCTGGTAATGGGCTGCATTAGTCTCGTGCTCAAAGGTCGTATAAATAGACTTGATACTTTTGGTCCCACTAGGAGTTGCCCCTGCTTTTCTCAGAGAGAATGAAACTGTGTAGAAACACATGTAGAACAAACGTGCCGAGTTTGCTTTCTGCTAAATACAAAGATAAACTAGAATACCGTAAATTTTTTGCAGACCTGGTCAGCCAGAATTACAAGTGGATTACTCTGACTGAGTATCAGTCTAGTCAACATGGAGTAACAGTAAGGAAACACTAGAGACCCTATATTGACAGAATTGTGCATAATTGTTCATTTTTTTCCTAGAATACACTTATTGCTCATGATTGAGTTAGCTTTACTGATTTGACTCAATCAGGTACTTTTAAGATCCAATTCTTTTTTAGTTAGTGAACGCACCACAGGAAAACAATTACTCTCATTAGAACAGGTCATCTTCAGTGTGAACATTTCTTTAATGAAAGAAAGTCCAAAGTTATTTACATCACATGTAAGAGGTTCTAAAATCAATGTTGAAAAAGCACAAAAAGTGAAAAGAGGTTCCTAAAGTTAAAATGGGATTTACTAGGTTCAAATATGTTTGTTGCTCAGAAACATTTAGTTTTATTCACTCTCCTGTTTGGAGGACCTTGTGCTTGTATTTTCACGCGGAGACTGTTCAGTCTAGCCAGTCCTCCTAGTGCATAAAGCTTGGCTGCTGATCCAGAAGCTCTTCTTTAGGTTTCTTCTGGCTCCTTGGTTGTTCAGTTTGGCTTTAGAACCCAGCTGTTGTTGTTTCTCTCCACACCACACCAGTTCTACTTCTCATAAAAGTTTGATAGTTTGGTTATTTTCTTTATTGATGGAAATCCTGCTTTTTTCCTATTTTACTGATGGAGTTTGTCAAAATTGGGGGCTCGTCTGGGATCTGAACCCAGGAATTTTTGCATAAAAAAGTGGCCGTAGTGCATCTTAAAGAGGCGACTAGTTTTGTTATGAACTGTGCCACCTTAGATCAGTTTCCCATCAGCTCCTCAGTCACTCAGCACACCTGCTCCTCATTCAATTAACCTAGCTGCTCCTCATCCCACTGAACATCTGCCCCTGCATAGACACTCCTCTGGCTCATTCAGTCCCTGTCAGATCCTCATGTTGTTAGCCTGTGTTCACACCCGTTATTCCATGTGTATACATCCTGCTATTCCTCGCCAGCCATCCCTACCTGCCTGTAAGCCCTGTCGTTCCTGTGTTTTATCCTCCCAGAGCTCCCTTTGGATTTTTTTGTTTTTTATGTTTGCTGCCTCACCAACCTTTGCTTTCTTTATTAAAGTACATTTGAGTTCAGTTCTGTCTCCTTCATCCTTATTTTGGATCCACAAACCCCAAATGCCGTTTAGGTACAATGGTTTAATTTTTTAGCCAAATTGGAGGAAAGTGCAAAAAGTAGTTTAATAGTTACAGTATTTAAGTCCTTATTCTTCATGTGTAGATTTACAACTTACCTGTGTTAGATACCCCATGTTTTACGTAGGGCTGGGGGAAACCGATTATTTTTAAAATGATTATTCGGGTGATTATTTTATCGAATAGTCGACTATTCTAATGGATAATTAGAAGATTATTCTAACGATTATTTTTCTGTTGCATGATTAATAAAAAACATACAATTTCAAATAAATGCCCCCCCCAGAATGTAATAAATTACTTAAATGTACAACTGTTTTCCAAAGCCAAACATCTTCTGCTTATAACAGAATCAAAGCAGTGTTCTACAACATGGAAGAGCTGTCAGTGTTTACTCTTTTACAGTACAATAACTCTAGTTTAAGGGTTTGGAAAAAATATTAAGTTGTAGTACTAAACAAAACACTGTGAGGTGCACAGTATGGACATTCCTGAGTGTTTAACACAAAATAAAATGACAGTTTCTAAGGAAGAGCTGCAGTTTGACATAAATCTCTCTTGCTTTAAAGATTTAAAAACTGCAGTGCAAAAACAAACATTGTGCAGTTCACAGCATACATTTCTGAGTGTGTTAGTTAAACAATTTCATAGTCCCAGAATGAAACTGAACTGCTTTTCTGTTAGTGTGTGCAATATAACACAGACCATCATCACGTCCTCATCACCACACTTTACTCCTCCTCTGTATTATACTCTGAATCGCTGTAGAACAGGGGAAGTCAGTAACATTTATATTTGGCTAAAGAAACTACTTTTGGAGGTTATTGGTATTTAACGTGAGTCAAGCAACTGAAGTTAAAGGAAGTCTAACTTCTGATAAAGACATTGACAGATAAATGCGTGGTTTTAGTGTTAATATTGATTATTGGCCCATTTCTAAGCCACAGCTGTTGACAGTTGTACTGAGAAACACAGCTAGACAAGTGGCGCGCGCTCCCGTGGCGACATGCGCGAGTACCGCTGAGCGGACAGTCGCCACCTCCGACCCGACCCGAACCAATAACCGAACCGCATGGTTTGGTCCAGTTTGAGGGCAGGGGGCAAGGCAGATGTCGCGCTAACCGCGGGCCCTTGTAGCTCCTCAGGAGCGCTCGGGTGTCTCCCTGGCTGCCCCCGCTCCTCAGGACCAGGTTCTGGGTTTCCCCGGTCAGAACGGATCTGGGTCTGGGATCGGACCTCCATTTGGTGATGCCTGCTGTAGAGGAACGTGTCGCTCTTTGGTGAGGTTAGCATTGTTTTGCTTACAATCTGTGAACAAATGTTCAGAAGGTACATGTAGCAGGATTTTACCACCACAGCCAGGGCGGTGAGTCTCTTTTCATTCTCCTTCCACCACTGGAGCGGGTTTCTGTCCTTTGTTGCGTTTAAAGTATTCCTAAAACTTTGAGGTTGGGTGGTGGGTTGTGTTCTGGTGACATGTAGAGCTTGGGAGTGCAAGCTGCTGGTCAGAGACGGAGTTCTGTTCTCCATGCAGCTTTGTTTTGGTTCCTCGCGTGCGTGTGGTGAGTGCGCGCGACGCGTCAACTTCCGGATTTGACGTCAACGTTTTTTTTTTTTTTAATCGATTCGTTGACGTCATCGACGAATCGCTCCAGCTCTTGTTTTACGAACAAATAACAAAATATAAATATTATCTAAAACAGTATGCAATCAGTTAATGTCATCTTTTTCTTACACAGAAACAAAAGCATACCAATTCTTGCAGATCTAAGAGGTAAATGTATAACTTTTTATTCTCCTAAAAATTTGACGCTGCTGAAATTGACTTTATGTTCAAGGTTTTTGTAGACAAATGTTTTTCATGTTAGTTTACTTTCAAGGGTTTGTAATGATGAAAGTGTTAGAAATCTATATTATCATACATTAATAACAAGTAATTCCCTTTTAAGTTAGATTTTAAAATGTAAACACCTCTGTGCAGTCACCTGTAGAACAGAGAGAGAAGGCCATGCATCTGTCAAATTAACTATTCAACCAGACCTAAGAAAAAATAAGCTTATTCTATTGTTCTCTAAAAGAAATCTGAATCAGTAGGTCAGAGCTTTACACAAACTGAACTGCTTATATTTTCAGTCATATCTTAAACAGGCACACCCTCGTTCCACAACGTTCACACTTAGCTATCAGATATTCGGTGTTCTGAATGTAGGACCCCAGAATTCTGCAGATGAGACTTGTTTTTCTTTGTGGTTTTCCTTTCAGCAGCCTAAATGTGACAGCCAGAAACCAACACAAGTCATGTGAGCTTGCAGAAATATTCTGCCAGCACTGAGATGAGAGAGAGCGAGAGAGAGAGAGAGAGAGAGAGAGAGAAAGAAAAGAGGAAATGTGTGAGAGAGATAGAGAAAGACCAAGTGTTTCTATACTAAAGAACAACATGCACTAAGCCCAGCAAACCACAATAACAATATGAGCTGTGTGAAGACCATATCAGCACCTGCCCACAGATGACTTGTTGATCTCTGGCCTCTATTATCTGCACCTCAGCCAGAGCACATTTAGTTTATTGCCTAGGTTAAGGCAGCTTATGCACTTCAGAGTTCTATCAGCGCATCAACCTATTACCGAATAGCTGACATCAAAAGGTACACGAGGCTGCAAGCTACATCCTGTTAGAAACTAGGTGCAAGAATGACACTCCACCCAAACTGTCAACAAGTACCAGATTCAAATCAAACCTACAGTCAAAACGACATGGTTTCATGAATCAAACCTGACATACAAAGTGAGGAATGTATGCAAATTGATATTAGTGCTTACTGCCTATAAAAACTGAGTTATTACCAATAGATTAGAAGGACAAATCCCCCCCACCACCACCAGAAGAACTGCATACAGTCTCCAAAGGTGATATGCTGCTGAGCAAACACAAACCTGTTCCGTCTTCCACATTTTCCACCTCCATCACCTCGGTGTTGATTCGGCCTCTGAACACATAGAGGGGCCCGTTGATAGACTTGGTCCTCTTGGTAGACTTCTTTCCAGACACCCTTGGAAAAGAGACAACACTGCGGTTACTCTCAGGAGGAACAACATCCGCTGATGCCAGAGCCACGTTGTAAGAAAACAACCGTCTCTGTCTCATGCACACATTCATACAGATGCAGGTATGAGAGCAGCATCAGGGTGTTTCTGTTTGGTTTGTATACTCATAATGAGTCAACATGAGCGGGAATGTGGACATTTGCAATGATTTTTCCATGTCTGGACTACTTTCATTAGTAAGCCAATAAAAAATAATTTAGATGCCTTCTTGTTTTCTCTCGTTTAACACGCAGCTAATGTAGAGTTTTCGGAATATAGAGTTTCTCACCTGGACTTCCTTTTACAGTAAACCAAAAGGTTGTCAAACAGGAAAAAGACACGTTCCTGGATGTTGCCCGCTGAGATTTTGAGAAGATTTCCATGCAGAAGTAATTCTGTGCAGATATCCGTCAGGTTGGTTCCCTGAAATAAAAAATAAAAAAAGAAGAGATTGAAATGGAACACCAGAGTCTTCACTGTCATGTGCAGCAACCACAGTTTATTTTGTCTGAGCAGAGCACAGAGTGTCAGCATTGCAAAGAAAACATTGTTGTCTGTATCCAAACTCAGAGTTCACAACCTGAACAAAACAATATGGAAGTTCAACTTTGACACTGAGAGCAACTTGCTTTTATTCTATTGACAATGATAGGAAAGACTGAACACAGATGTCGCCACGTAAACTCATCTTCTGTTTTATGTTTGAGCAAAACCACAACAATAACTGTTCTGTGAGTACAGTTAGCCTCTAGTTAAAGAGTTTTGCAACCAAACTGCTGAGATTCCATTTGTACTTGAGAGTTTCCATTACTAAGTCGGTAAAATCAGCTGGAATGTCCAAAAGTCGAAATTTTTACTTGGGTAGTTAAAGATTCCTAATCAAACTCTAATGCTGTGCTAGCTGCAGTAATGAACACTTTATTTTATCTTCTGTTGGTTTGTGTTTCAGTAACTCATTCACACAAAATGTATTCTCCAGTATCAGTGAACATGTGGCTACAGCGTCTGAAAGCAGAAAAAGGTAGAAAAATACATTGCTATTGTCTTGTATTGCTAACAGAAGGTAGCCCGGTGGCGAGACAAAACAAATACCAAATCTAGTTTTCTGACCTCCAACTGGAACACTGTTAAATCAGGTCCGACATCATTCCTTGATCTGAGCACCAACTTTTGAGATAAATGAAACGCAGCATTAGGGTTCCTGCTAATTCCCAAGTAGGTTGATTAAAGCACTTCATGTGAAACTGGCAGTGCTCACCATAACTGGAATTTGGCTTATACTGTATATTGTATAAATTTCCACCAAAGTATTTTAATTTTGTCCAAGAATGGAAAAGTTAGAACAATGCTACAGCAGCTTAGTGTTGTTTGCAGCCCAACACCTTCACAGGATATGGACTCTCTTTTCCTGTCAACTATTAAACCACAACCTGTTTTCATGAAGGAGGGTGAAGGTGAGTTACACTCATCACGCATATCAGATGCGTTAAAGTTCAACATATAATTATACATTCACGAATCAAATGTTTTGAATAAACTTTATCAAAGAACCCACTTCCTGTTTTTTAACCAAACACCAAACCACAGAAAATAAAATATTTCTGTTAATATTCTAATATTTTGATGTCAAACTCCTTTGTGGGTTAAAAAACAAAATAAAGAAGTCTTGTTGGCTGACCAGAGCAGGGGGTCTAATTATCCGTTCCACTAAGTGGCTAAACTGCAAGCCCAATTATTATCATTATTATTTTTAGGAAGCCATTATCAGTGTTTTCACATTTCCAGCTGGAGACCGGAAATTTATTTCACAGATTAAAACCTTCATTAACATGTTCTTGCACCAAGTGTGTGACTGACAAATCAAGCTATTTTTAACATATCAAAATTTAAGCAGCCCAGGAATTTTAATTGGACTTAATTTAACGTGAACATGGAAATGCACACCGCTTGCTAAAGCTGTTGAAACAAGGCCGCCAATAAATTAGATAATAAAGGCAAAAGACAAACCATTACTCATCGTTAAATGGATCATTCCTTTCCAAATCATCCGGAACTAAATGCATCCATGTGTGGTGCTCAAGGTCCCCTCCCCCTTTTACCCATAAGCCCCCACAGCGTCCCTACGGTTCACACTTGGGCCCACTTTTGACATGAGTCCACATCTAACCAGATCCACCCCCCACTATCCACTCTGACATACCTTTAATTGAATTGTATCTGTTTTTTTCTGTCTTGTCCTATAATTCTTTTCTTAAGGTGTTTCTCTGCTGCGGTGGGGAAGGGGCTGACATGTCAGACAATCTATTTAAACCCATGAAGCTGCACGGAGCTGAGGTAGACGTGGGGAAAAAGCTTTCATGGTACGCCTTCGCCTGCACTAAAGCATTAATATCTTGTAGTTTGTGTCTGCAGACACACCTTCGATTACGGTCACTTAATGTAAATGGGCGTGAGGAAAGCGAGCAACTATGATGAAAGTGTGCGTCCATGCACAGTGTATACAAGTACAAATAATGCATCTGGGCCTGATTCGACAGTACTGGCGGTCTCCTCCATTAAAGCTGGAGGTGATTAGCCTTTGAGAGCGGCTGGAGAGGAGCGAGACTAATGCTGTTAGGTTGAGGGCACCATGTGGGGGGTTGCAGGGTCGGAGTAAAGTGCCTGTGTAGGGTTGTGTTTTGTTGTTGAAAAGAAAATTGTGTTTGTTTGAGGCTCACTGCTAAACACACCAGGCAAGAAATTAACTCAAAGTATCAGCATGACTGTCATTTGTTTAATGACCGATTCATCTTTCAGCAAAAGATCAAACACCTATCTGATGATTAGCAGTTCTTCATTATTCCTAATTAAAATGGGTAGTTTTAGATTTAAACCCCCACTAACCATGTCCATAAAGTATTTAATTGATACTTTAGTAAAAATAGAATGAAACTGTAACACAATAGACAAGATTTACCAACTAGGGAACATATAAGTAGCTGTTTAAATTAAAACCAAACAGCATAAAGGATCATACATGACTGCTTATTTGTTTTAAATAAGAGCAGAAATGCTCTGTGTGGTCTTTAACCATCAGCCTCCATATTAAACAATCATTTGCTGATTTTGCTGTCTTAGAGGATAATTATCAGAGGTGAATGGTGACTTTTTGTGAGGGGAATGGGAGACGTTGGCAAGCAGATAATGGGATGTTCCATTGGGGCCTATTCTGCACTGTGATCCATCAATTTTACTCTCAGTTTCTAAGAAAGGTCCCACCATATAACCCTCTGTGGACATGTGAGACTCGAGCTCAGCTTCTTAGGTCTGTTTTAATTGGGCAGTAAGCCTGTTGGCATCCCCCTCAGCACCCTGTGTGGGTGGATTGTTCCAATGGTGCCCGCTAAGACAAGGACTCTGTTGTGGTGGGTGAGGGAGGCATGAAAAATGCACTGAACCCTTCACTCGGCTCCCAAGCCCTGTCCGTGGCCCCTGCGCTCAAAGCAATGCTTCGGCTGCAAAAGTGTTTAGCTGTTAAGAGAGACAGGAACTGCGATAGTCGAGGTCTTTCTAAAGAAATTCTAGTCATTTTTGTTGTGGTTTTATTACAGAAATGTGTCATTTTGCTGGGACTTGCTAGATGTTCTCATATATATGCATAAATCAAGATTCTGTTTCAATTCCCTTTAAGCCAGAATGTCCCAGCTCCTGACGATGGCCGTCTCCACTCTTGTTCTCACCTCCCAGCCTTCAATGTGGGACTGCAGCTGTTCCAGAGCTTCCAGCTTCTCCATCTGCCTCTTGGTCTCATTGATGTTGGAGCAGACAGCCTTCATGACCTGCAGAGCCTCCTCCACTGCAGGATAATCTGCATGCTTCTTAGGAGTCCTTTTAAGAAGTTCCTGCATTATGGACAGAATATGTTGGTAAAAAACATTAAACCACAGTGTTGTGAGAAGTAGGCAGATTAAAAATGGGAGGTTATGTAGAGTGTGTGACCTTTACTAGCTTGAGTCCCTAAATTGCCACCCACAGTGTCAGTACATCAGTGCCCGTCTACCCAAGTTTATAAATGAGTCATGGTACCAGCTCCACTTAGCGTTCACACAGTTAGAGCAGGTTCTGATTCGTCACACTGTTCTTACTACAGAACAGGCGTTACCGTACCTTCAGCAGCAGAGGGTACTTGCAGATCCTCTGAATAGGAGAGAGAAGGTAACCCTCCAGGGGAACGTCTGTACTCTTCTTACCTCCAAGAAGCATGCAGTGCTTTAGAAGAAGAAAAGCAAACAGCATTAAACACAATCAAGTATGTGTTTTCAGTTTTATTTATTTAAATCGGGTACAGTGTACAATACAAACATTATTCTTGAAAAATGCAAGTTATTGTACCAGGGTTTAGCAAATAGTGCTATTTTCATTTGAAATGAAGGTTTTGCTTCAGGAGGTTGAATGAGTGGTGGAAGGACAGCAGCTGCACTTAAAGTAAGGGCTAATTTGACCAATGCATGGCTTTTACATATTACTGAGATGTTAAAGATATGATTTAGAGTGGATATAAAGTGCATAATATGGGACCTTTAAAGCATTTACAAAGAAATAGAATATCCTTGTGTGAGTCACAGGCTCTTGTTCTTGTATTGATTGAATGTTCTCCCAAAGTATTCATAAAGTCATCGCAGGTATCTAGAACCCGTCTCAGTCTAGTTTCTATGAGTCAGAAAGTGCATAAAATGTGATGCAACTTTAGGAAATGTAGGTAACCAAACTAAACCAAATTACAGTAAACTGTGAATAAATCCAGAAATAATTAAGTCACTGTGACTAGAACATGTGCACATCTGTCACAATTTGTTTGAATTTACATCATGTGCCTGAAATTTGATTATTTCTCTGCAATTCTGTCTCCCAAGTAGTCACAGCTCAGTGAGATACTGACCCAAAGAAAAGCAGTTTGGTCTAATTTAAAAGTTTTAGACATTTTATTTTGACTGGATCTCCTTTCCCTTCATTACATTTGTCTTTTTGATTCTTGTTCAGATCATTTCTGTCAAGATTCATTAAAAATACCCACAACTTTCAAGAAGCAGATCAGTGAAAAACCATTAAGGCGTTCCCTCGTTCCTCTGAGGGTTTGCGTATTATTTCTTCAAAAGTGTAAGTGGGAATACGGTTGTGGTCTTGGTTTCAGTTCATCTTGTATTTTGATGGAAGGCAGCCTGCTGATATACTATAAGCTTGTGGGATGAGAGGAAAGATCAAAAGCAGCTATGCAGATAAACCGCAGGAGTGTTTTCTGGTGGGAAGGGAAGGCCGGAGATCAGAATCACGTGGGAATACCTTTCAAGTCTGAACGGAGCAGGAGAGGCTGGTGGGACTTGTAAAGCATTACTAATGAAAAATAAAGAAAGGAAAAATGAATTCCATACATTCCTGCTGTATTAATTTATTCTGGTGGCATTTCCTTTCCACACACCCCATTTTCTACACCAAATTTTGCCAGCTTCCTTCTTCTCTCTCATGTTATTTGTAATCTGCCAGCCTGAAGCCAAAAGTCTCTCTGCTCATCACTCTGACCTCGTTTTACTTTTGCTTCCCTTCTCTCATCTCCTACAATGTAATTAACACTTCCATGAAGAATTTCTGAGACGATCTAGAAGCTTCCTTCATTGTATAGTTCAATTAGAATGAAACTTTACACTATATCCAAATCTGAGAACAAAAAACACATTTAGGTCACAGTTATACTTCTTTTAGTCTCTGCTTTATTTAAAAAAGTCTTTTTTATTCTAGTTCAGCATTTCATAGGCTTATAAACAAATAGGTCTTGTTACTATTCTTATTGGTTGCTATACAAATTACAAAAGTGACTGTTTTAATACACAACCAGATGTTTTGTAGTAATTTCATTTTGGAAGCATCGGCATCACACAGGACCAAAACCAATTAACAGTTCCATGACTGGGCCAGGAAGAGGAAAACGCTTCTTCCAGTTCTGTGGATCAGGATCGTGTCATGGAAGAAACCCAGACTCTGACAAACAGGAGGCTAAGATCTCATCACCAATCCCAAAACGCCTGCCAACACTCCACAGCTGGCTGAACTGCAGATGATTTCACTGGTTGGGGCCCCCACTCAAGAGCCCAGTCGCCATTTTAAGTTCATTGTCCAGTGCCCAAAGGTTTGGGTGTCAAAACATGGAAACAGCTGGCTGCGGAAACATTACAAGTGCAACAATACACAAAGGTAACCTTGATGGTGGCTGCATCCTGTGCACACAGGAAGAACCTGCAGACCGTGTTATGGTTTCTGTTCTTTATTCAAGTGTTAACATGGAAGTGGGGGTGACATGAATGAGCTAAAAGAACGAGTAGAGAGACGGCAAAATAAAGCAAGTGGAGGCTCACAGGAAGAATGAAATGTAGGGCAAAGGAAGAGAACTGGAAAAGATCTCATGAAGTAAAAAAAACTGAAGATTGTAAAATAATACTCCAGCTATAGCAGAGAATACAAGATGGTGTCTAGAACATTGAGGTTTTCCATAAATCTTTTTATAAAAAAGAAGTAAAAAACCCTCTTCACACAGTGGTTGGACCATACCAACTCAAGCCTCACTTGTTAGTTTTTGGTCATTTATACTGACCAAACAGGCAATTCGGTCTGGTGTTACACACATCAAGCCAGTGTTGCAGAATTAGCCGACCAATAAACAGTGTCAGAGTTACAGCAGCCTGTTCTGTGAGGTCATTTCTTGTACAAACAAAATGTTGAAAGCTTAGACGCATATCAGTGATGCAAAAACTTTGACTTCCTATTCCACCTCCATAGTTGCATACAAAACACTGAATGAGAATAGTGTAAAAAGATGGTGATAATGATAAAAACTGATTTAAAAACTGAAAAAGTCTAAAAGTCAGTGCAGGGAAACCCTGGGAGAGATGCTCTTACCAGTAGGAAGGTCCTGATGTTGGGAATCTTGTTTAGCTCTATTAGAAGCCGTAAAGCCTTTTCATGGTTACTGCAGTACTCGCCATATACAGAGAAACTCTCCCTCTGCAAAAGAAAAAAACGGCACAAGTCAACACTGCACTCTAGGAACTTGATATCATGTTTTACATGTCAGTTCACAGCCCAGAGGAACCAACTGAGACAGCTGATGGCAGGAATTTAGATAAGAAGAAGGAGAAACTGGAAAGTCTCCTGTTTAAACACAAAATGTAGCTGTACTGTAATGTTAAGGAGGGCAAATACCAATGACTGCATGTTCAATAAGTCTCAAGGGCAGGTGAACATGGTTGTTTTTAACAATGCAAGGTAGAAAACGGCCATCGCCTTATATAAGAAGACTTCAGAAATGTGAAGTGTTTGATTTTCAAGCCATAACAATCTTTATTTTTGTAGGAAATATCCAAACAATGGCACAAAATGTCCTGAAAGGCAAAGAAATGTTCAACAAAGAGTCTTAACAGATGATAACGTCAATCTAAAAACACTTTGGCCTCTGCAGTTGTTCTCTTAATAGATAGCTACCCTTTAAAACTGTAGCTAGTGTGTGTGTGTGTGTGTGTGTGTGCGTGCATGCGTCTGTGCACAACAGTTTTTACTTCCCCTGGTGTATTACTTTCATATTAGTACAGGTTTTGGCTCCAATAATGGGAAAAAAAACACCAGAACAGCTAAAGAAATACGAGTTCACGTAAAACTTTAACATTCATCAGCATTCGTCATGACACTTCTCATTTTATGGTATCATCTACATCATATTTGAAATAAACACACAGTGTACCGGGACATAAGACTTCCTCATTTCTCTTAGGTTAGTGTCACTGTGTGTAAAAAGGCAAAGCAGCAGCTAATGCAGAAGCTGCTGTTGCACTGGACTTTAGGTTTTGTTACAATATGAAATACAACACCTGAACCTGTGAAAATGCAATCTGAAATGCATTATTCATGCAGCACACCATAGACGACAGCACACGCATGGCTGAAGCCGAGTGTACACCCTGTAGCTTAGGGTCTATTATCCATTCCTAACTATTAGGATGTGAAACTAAAGGCACGGTGGAGCTTGATCTCGAATTCTAGAAACTGAAACTGTCATCTGAAACAGCCTCATAAGTGAAATCTAAAACTGCAGGTGCCTGGTTGGTTGTCACTTTCAGCCTCGACCAAATTGCTGCTCCTTGAAGGCTTTGACTTTTAAAAGGACACAATTCAGTCACTGAGTTTGATGTCCAAAGTATTAATGGTGTTACAGTATGTTACAGTATGAATGACAACACCTAGAAAATGAACACCTGGCACTTTAGAGTTTCATACCTGGGCTGCAACTATGGCCAAAACAAGTATTCACGAGTCGTTCTAGGTGTCTGGAACCCATTTTTAAATCGTATCAATTTAGTTTCCATTAGTCGGAGATGGTGAGGAACGTCTGATAACTTTGAGTTGGTTTGTTAACCTATGAATCCAAGCTGTAAATGACTGGATACAAAAGAGAATTTGACATTTAGAACCTGACAATAATGAGACTAAAATGAGAATAAACTGCAAACAAATGAAGACGTGATTAAGACAAGAAAATGTGCACAAATTTCATGCAAAGTTTTATAACTTATTTACAATGTTGATTTATGCAAACGTGTTTTTAAATCAATTTGGTGTGATTTTAACTGAAATTTTGCACTTTTCCCTACAATTTTGTTTTCCACTAGATGCCAACAGTTGCAGCCCAGTAAGATTATAAAAAATTTGGCATGGAGTTAACTTTAACCAGTTTAATAATAACAATGAGACACTGGATTTGTTTTATGCCGATTTAAGCGATGCATACAGCTCGTCTGTAAGACCTGCTCTTGGCAAAGTGGACCATAATCTTGTCTTTCTCTGCTCTGTACAAACCTCTTGTTAAGAAGCAACCAAGAACGGTGAGGAGATGGTCACAGGAAGCTGGAGAAACTCTACAGGGATGTTTTGAGGCTACAGACTGGGATGCACTGTGAGCCACATGAAGATGACATCATTAAGACAGAGTGTGTGACTGATTAAACTTCTGTGTGGACAACGTCATTCCCACCAGATCAGTGAGGTTCTTCTCCAACAACAAACCCTGGATTACCAGTGACCGTAAAAAGCTTCTTAACATAAAAAGGAGCCTTCAGGGATGAGACAGGGAATTGTTGATGAGTATAGAAAAGCAACTCAAATTCATGATACGAAACAACAAGGTGTCGTACAGGAGAAAAACTTAAATCAAGCTTTAGCAGAACAATGTCAGAGATGTGGTAAGGGATGAAGAACATCACTGGCTTAAAGCAGAAGGAGCGTAACATGTTATTTAACAGGTTCAGCAGCATTATCTCCTGTCCCCAGTAAACAGGCCTTCCACACTCCCTTATTAACCATGAAACAACAGTCAGAAATAGATGTTGGAAATAAAGTTATACACTTTTTTATCTTTCTCAAATTCTTTAAGAAAACAAAAAAGCCTAACCGAGCCGTTATTCTAAAACAAAGAGAGGTCTTGTACAATCTGATTGTTAAGACAGTGCAGCTGTGTATCTGTTTGTAGTTAGAATACTTCTGAACAGAGTCCCTACTGAACCTGAAATAACTTTCAGCTCCTAATAACCATCTACATCTGAACCCCTCATCTCACAAAAACAGCAAGCCGTTTACATCTAGAGGTCACTGAGTCACTTAATTTCCTCAGCTGACAACAGCTACAGTCAGTTCAAGTCCCTTTTACTGTATATTAGACCAGGTCCTAAAAGTCAACCCTTATTTCTTCAGAGGTATTTCTAAATTCCAGGGCTACTCTGAAAGATGTCATTTGTGCCCAGAATAGCTCAAAGACTTGGGTTGTTCCTTTGATAAATCTTTATTTAATTTCTCCATCACTGGAATGTTATTCCAGAGACTTGGATGGGAGGGAAGGATCGCTTACGAGGAATAATATTCATGTCAGATAAGACATAATAACATAACTGTTGGTCACTCTCCATATTTACATTCCCTGAAAAGGAGTAAAAATTGATAACGCACGAGTCACTTCTGCTGCAAAGTTCTTTCATTTCAGCAGACTGTGATCTTCTTCCAAGAGTTTCAAACTTATTATTTGACAATAACTATTTGCTTGCATAATAATTCAAACTAGGAAAAAAATCTATACAGAATATTAAAAGAAAAATGTTTTAACATCTTTATTTTTGCTAAATTTTAAACTCATGTGATTCATCTTTTTTTAATTCGACTCTGTCCAAACCATCTTGGCAACATCTGACTTTAAGTATCCATGAATCTTCCCAGTTCTCTTCTCTAACTGTGATCTTGCAGAACAATGCGGGAGGTTAATCAAATCCCAGTCATGGTGTTGACCTCTGGCTGAGGTCAAGGGCCATGGCTGGGGGGCGCCAGACGGTGCAAGCTGATTGGCTGAGAGGTGTCGGTGGTGAAGGAGACAAAGGTCATGGTTTGATGAGGGAAGTGTAATGGATACACAGGAACAAAGGTGCTGTGTGAAGAAGTCAATACTTCAAACAGGAAATATACATTTTCTCATGTCCAAAACTAGTGTTCCATATATGTATATACACTCGTGTGTGTTTTTCTATTAAACCTTTGAGGTTTCAACAGAAGTTGCATGTTAAAAATGCACGATTTATTAATTTATTTGACTGTATCAAACAAAAAGGCTCAAAAGAGCATAATTTATAAATCTAAACGGAAAAAAAGGAGGCACCAATTCAGAACCCAAACAGTCAGACAAAAAGCATCAGACACAAAACAATATCAAGTCATCATTTGTAGCAAGATTCTTTGAGAATTATGCGTTAAAATCTCAGGTTACGACCCAAATTGTGTTTTGTAAAGTCTGAGTGACCTTTGCCCTCCAAAATCCAATCTGTTCATCCTCCAGTCAGAGCGGACATTTGTACCAGATGTAATGAAATTCCCTCCAGGTGTTCTGGAGATATCGCACACAAAAGAAAGAGAAGATCACACTCACCTTGACCTCTGTGCAACAAAATTTGTTTTTTTTTTGTTCATTTATCCTCAAACATCTAAGTGAATGTTTGAAAAATAGTGTTTAAAAGTATTTATGGCACAGGTACGTGCATTTATCACATAATAATTACTCATCATAACATATTCATTTGATGCTTCTTGCCATAAATGTTAGATCAATAACAATCTTTTTAAAAAGGGACTTCACCTGCAGGTGTTCCATTCAATCTGTCCTTTCTTATTTGTAGTCTGAGAACAGAGCCATAGAAAAACCAGGCTGAGCTCCTTTAATCAATTCTACGCAGTGACACTTGGCCTTGCAGCGTGACAGCCCACACATGAGCGAAGGTACATTTTGATGAGCCAATTCCGCGGAAGTGATTAAATGTCATTCATGCTACAAGCGGGTAGAAGATAAATTGTTACCGATTGTGAAACGACTTCAAAACAAGAGTTGGTGTATTTCATAAAAAGGGCAGGTAGACTTACGTTTCAGTAATATAGACATTTCTCAACTTGCGGTTGAGTTTACACAGGAAGCAAAGAGACAAAATGACATTATTATTATTATTATTCCTAAGAAAGTAAAACTCCAGACTTGTTGTGGTTGCTCTCCTGTAAGTTGGTGGAGCACATTGATGGAGGAATAACAAGCTGACGCATTTTGTGCCTTAGTGAAAGTGAACTGAAGACAGATTATCACAGAGGGACAAACGGAGACAGAAAGAAGGAGCTTGAGATTGAGTGCTACCAGCAGAAACATTGTCCCCTCGCTGAGTGACACACCATCTCTTCCTCTCCGGACACAGACCCTTCTTTGTTTGTTCCCGGGGGCCATACGAGTTCAAACAGAGGGGAGCTGGGAGGGCGGGGTGAGGGTGTGTGTGTGTTGGAGCAGCAGAACGGAGAGGAATCTCCGTATCGAGTGATGGAGTTGCAAACGATGGAGATAGAAGCTCAAAGAAGGAGAGAAGAGAGAGTGTTCAGCCTACAGGATGCAGGTCTGTAGGAAAAGTAAAGAAGGGTGGTCCGTGAGGCTGAGGGGTGTTTCATGTGAGAAAGAGAGAATTAAGAGGGTATTTTCACAGCAGGCTTTGCATGTTTTTCCCTGCATCTGTGGTTACGGGAAGCCCATGAAAAGAGTTTGTGTTTTTCTGCATGAAAGTGGAATTCATGCACGCCACAGCTGACACATACATATCCACGTGACACTCTGCTGTGTTGTATACTTGTGTGGGTGTGTGTCATGCACTTACAAACTGGAGGAACACATGGCCCAGTGCATGGTTAGGATGGGGTTCGGGCTGCAAGCCGGCCTCCACAGTAGACAACACCTCTTTGTGTAACTCCAGGATGTCCTCAATGTTTGAAAACAGGATCTATATGATAAAGGGAATGATGTATAGAGGGAGGGGATTCAGAGGAAGGAAGATATGAAGCGGAAGGGTTGGAAGAAGTGAAGGAAAAGGACAAATGTATTAATAAACTGGAAATGTCATCATGGGATTTCCCTGTAGACACATTTTTGCAGTTTTGATCTTTAAGTTGCACAAAAATATCCTTTAACATTAAGTCGTACCTTGACGTGTTCAGGTGAGAGACACTGTTGGTCATCTGGAATTTGTTTGATTCTGTGCAAAAACGCCTGAGGAGGAAACATAAACAAAGAAAATGTAAAATATACGCTTTACTGTTCATGAGACACAGACCTGATGCGATAACACGTAACACTGCAGAAGGATTCCATGTTTTCAGCATCCTAGGAGATAAATAGTTCGATCAAATCAAACCAATCATGCTTTTTAAAAACCGTGAACCATAAACGTGCTGACAAAAGCAATCTGGAAGTGGAAGTGGAAAATCAAATGATCATTTTAAATTTAGGATGCTTGGTTTTTGAGGAAATACCTACCGCAAATGTAGATTTTGTTAAACCTTTTATACCCAAAGGAAAGTTGCCTTTTGTGGTGCCAGAAAGCAGTGTCGTCATCATTTTACTGTCCTTTAGGTGCCAAAGAGATGTGCTCCATATTATCAGACATGTTTTTCACCTCATCTTTTTGAGAGGGAGTTAAATGCACCTGTGCATTCAGCTGTAAGGCATCAGCCAAAATAAACGCTTCGTCGTTGCAGCGTCTCTACACCCCACTTCACCAAAGATGGCAGTAATAGGCTCACGTGGAGCTCAGCTTTGCTTGTGTGTGCAGTTTTGTATGCATGTGTCTTCATGCCTGTCAATCAGAATCTTGACTTTTTTGGGGGGTGGAATGGTGAAGAGAGAGGAAGTGAATCTGCAAACAGTTTCTTTAATTCTACCTTCCCCATTTCTCCATCACACTCTGTTTGACAGGCTTAGCCTCTTTCAGTCCGTTTGTCTCATCTCCAGACGCCAATACTGTCCTGAAAAGAAAGCGATGAGGGGAAGGAGATCTCATCCCATAACCAAGCCATGAACACTCGTACTCCTGAATTCTTCGTCATCTGGCGGGCTCATGTTCTGTCTGCCTGCATTCAGAGCCCAGAGGCTAAAAATCAAGTTTTGCCATGTGTATAAAAGGGTGTTGCAAGGCCAAAAAGTAAATGTTCTATAATTCTCAAAAATGAAATGCTGCTCAAGGTTACTAACATTTTAATCAATATTTAAGGCATAAAATCAGCTTTTTGTTCCAAATTTTTAAACATCGTCTAAAACTGATGGTGGACACGAGACAGGAAATATGAGACACATTTAGCAAATCATGCAGCTGAGAGTCAAACAAGGAACTAAAAGCAATTCCTCTACATGAGCCCAATAATCAACATAATCAGGTTGTTTCGTTTTTTTAAAAAATGCTAAATTTGTTTTAAGGAACCATTTTAGCTCAACACTAGATAGTTTGAAAAGAAATCGGTTTAGAGAAAACTTGGTCAAAACTAGAAAGTATTTACTAAAACAAAAAGTAGAAAAACATCAGACGGAGTAGTAATTTTGTTGCAGGACTCTTTAATAATGTGCCAAATAGAGCTCTGATCTGTCGGGACACGAGGACTGGATCCATGAGGGTACTTTGTGGCATCAAAACATTCGCTGCAGATCCTTTGAGTTTTGTCTGGACTTTCTGTAAATCAAACATTTCCCAGCGCATTCCACAGATGCTCAATTGGACTTGGATATACAGTGTTTGGAAACCAAGACTCAGTTGTTCGTTTTGTGTTCCTGAAGCTCACGCTGAGTACATTCTGAGTTGAGACAGGTTGTTTTGTCTGGGAGAGCAGTTGTTGTTTGACGTTCAGAGAATTTCAGATGAAATGATGCCAAAGAAGTGGAAGAAGGTGATCGCTCCACTGTATTCAACTGGAGTCCTGGTGAGGTGTTTTGATTAGAGGCGTGAATTGTCTGGGAATTACGTTCAGAGCAGACTGGTAGGTGCTGGAAAGATGAAATCTGAGTCCTCCTCCTCTGTTTAAAGTTGGTTTTTCACGTTTGACATAGGTGGCTTCTTTAACTCCTCTCTCAAACCATCGGTCTTCTCTGTCCAAAATGTGTACGTTGTCGTTTTCAAAGGTGTGTCCCTTGTCTTTGAGGTGGAGGTGGACTGCTGAGTCTTGGCCTGATGATGTGGCTCTCCTGTGTTGAGACATGCGCTTGTGCAGTTGTTTTGTTTTGCCAATGTAAAGGTCTGAACAGTCCTCATTGCACTGGACTGCATAAACAATGCCACTGATCTTCTGTTTAAAGAAAGAAAGAAAGAAAATCTCGTTCTCTTCTTTACTACAGACAGAATTGACAAAGCTACTTGAATGAGCAGCAAAACGTCTTCAAAGAACCAAATAAGTCCAGTTGCCTTTATTTAAAACCCTTTTTTGGATTATCATGACCTGGATGACTGAGAACCTTCACCAGCATATCCACTTTAGTAACGTCGGTAAATCAAAGAAAGGTTTAAAAAAGCAAAACCTGTCTTAATGTTAGCTCTCAGAGTTAGTTTACTTAGATTAACATGAAAATCAGCTGGAAGGTGAGCCGGGCCCACTTTCAAAATCAAGTGTTTGGATTCTACAGTGTTCTTGGGGAGAAAGAGCTGAAAAATACAACCTAATGTTTAATTTGAAAGCCAAATACTTTGGAATAAAAATATTAGAGATGCACCAATCCAGCTTTTTTTAGTCCCGATACAGATTCAAATATTTGGGCTTTGTGAATCGGTCGATACCCGATATCCACTGATACTAATGCAAACACTAAAATATTGTAATATCAGACATAATAAACCTCAAACTTGATATAACTGAAAGTCTAACATTTGTAATTTGTGAGTTACAGTGTAAAGTAATCTAGTTTGCCACATTTTTTCTCTGCTCATAATTAGGATAAAGTGTAGTAAATAATATCGGATCCGGTATCGGCCAGTTTTACCGATCCACCGATCCAGCTATAAGGCCTGGATCAGCACCGATATCCGATCCAGTATCGGTATCAGTGCTTCCCTAAAAAAGATCTTTAAAGTTTTTTGCTAAGCACATTTATAAACAAGTCAAGCTGAACCTTTCACCTTATATATATCCACACAGCTAAAGTTTTGCACCAAGTTGTGGACAAATGTATTGTGTGGAAGCTCTACCTGCACCTTTTGTGTCTGTGTAAAAAAAATACTTTTGTAAGATATTAAGAAACAAGTCATCAACAAACAAAAATGCATCCTAAGTAAACTAATTTTATTCTCAAACTTTTTTTTTAGATTGTTTTAAAGTTTTAAATAAATACACTTTTCTTCTGTCTGTACACAAGGTGGAGTTAAATCCATAACTTAGTATTTATTTGCACTGATTCAAGATTTACTTAAAATCAAGAACTGATTCAACTGAAACCAACAACAGAATTAAAATCAACTGTTTGGTTTGTAAAGATTCACACCTCCTAACCACCTGATTGCCCTGGACCCAGAGACTGCCCAGCAGGACATTGTATTATAACAAGTTTAATTACTTTACTCATCAGTACTGATCTTAGTCATTTCAATGCAAGTTATTTAAAGTAACCATCTGCATGATTTATGCATGGTACGAGCCAGCTAACTTACAGTAAAGTCACAGGTCTGTAATGAAAGACCAACACTTGTAATCACACATTTGCTCTAAAGATAGAGCCCCGCTAACCAGGCTGTCAGGGATCAACTGTGTAATTTCCTCTGAGACTGAGTTTTAAGGAGGTTTGGCTAGATATTTTCCTTCCTTACTGGCTTTTACGCAGGTTATTCTGATATAAAAAGCAAAGGTCCTTAGGAGTGAGCAGCAACCCACTCTAATTAAGACCAGTATTAAAGGGAAGCAGAGGTTGTCGTGTTGTTGGCTGGTTTGGAGCGGGAGCTGATTGTGCTTGTGGCGTTCACTAATTAAATCTCCCATATGGCGACTTGTATCCACACTGGTGGAGTCAGTCATGTGAGAGATTGCTCTGTGACAGGGGAGATGAGAAGAGGCAGGAAACAGGCTCTTTCTTAGTTCAGAGGACAAAGTGAGAGTAGTGAGGGTGTAGAAGACAAGAAAGGTGATCAGGGGGTGAGGCTAACTCGAGTCATAGCTACTGTTCAGGCAGGATTTAAACAAATGTGTCACACAGATGTGGCGTTAGTAAGAGCAGCAAGGAGGACGATGGAAAAGCGTCTCTATGTCCAGGTCTCACCCAGGACTGTGTTGGCTGTCCTCGTTGTTCCGTCACAAAGCACACAGGTTTATTTGGAGAGAAAACTGGAGGCGCTCTCTCCTCACCCACAGACGCTGGACTCAGCAGAGCAAAACGTGAACTGGGCATGCATTTCACGCATGTCCACCTTTACTCAAACACAGAAGTCCTGGAGTCTGAACCGCAATATATTTAGAGAATGGTCAGGAGAAGAAAAAAAAACAGTGAGTTTCCCCTCAAAGAAGACGTTTTGAGTTTAATTGGGAAGGCGTTGACGTGTGATGGACACCAGTTAGCTGTGTTTGGAAAGCAAAGCATCAAAATTAGTCAAACTGCAGTCAAAACCGATTTCAATTTTCTATATTTTGAGCATAATGGCCAGCAGAGAAGTTAACTTCCTGCCAAGTTTGGCAGAAGAGAGTCTGGAACCTGATTTGTTTTGACTTTCTCTACAGTCTAAATCTGGAACTTGACATATGACAGGGTATCAATACTGGCAACCGAGGCGTAATTTAGTGTGACTTCAGTTAACGTGATGAGATTGGCATGTGAAATAGGCTGTCTGAACAAAACAAACAACTAAAACAAAGCCTTCTCCCCCTCAAATTGACAGTAACTCAATAAGAAGCAGATGTGACTGAACATTTAACACAAACTATCAATTATTTGATCGTAGAGGACAATAACACATTGACAGGAAGTGAATAAATCAAAATGTGATTATTAAAAAAACTCTTTCCTAATGGAAATAAACTTTATGATGAATAACAGTAGTATTCCACCCAGCAGGTGATCTTTTAGAGCTCATTACTTTTTAATTAATCTGCTGAGAAGCAGCAGGATGCAGCTTACAGCTCTTGTTTACATTCATCCCTCCGTCTCAGGTGACCTTTTTTGCCTCTTTTCTGACATCAGCACTTTGTCATCAGTAGGTTCTAATCATCTTTAGATGAGGATCAGATATTGCTGAATAATATTTGCATGTCGTTTGAAATCTAAATCAGGAACCTGATCAGCCGTTAGGCTGAATGTAATTAATAAGAAA
>SSNR01000051.1:123328-183404 GCA_006937965.1 Callopanchax toddi | reverse complement strand
TCTTGGTCTCATTGATGTTGGAGCAGACAGCCTTCATGACCTGCAGAGCCTCCTCCACTGCAGGATAATCTGCATGCTTCTTAGGAGTCCTTTTAAGAAGTTCCTGCATTATGGACAGAATATGTTGGTAAAAAACATTAAACCACAGTGTTGTGAGAAGTAGGCAGATTAAAAATGGGAGGTTATGTAGAGTGTGTGACCTTTACTAGCTTGAGTCCCTAAATTGCCACCCACAGTGTCAGTACATCAGTGCCCGTCTACCCAAGTTTATAAATGAGTCATGGTACCAGCTCCACTTAGCGTTCACACAGTTAGAGCAGGTTCTGATTCGTCACACTGTTCTTACTACAGAACAGGCGTTACCGTACCTTCAGCAGCAGAGGGTACTTGCAGATCCTCTGAATAGGAGAGAGAAGGTAACCCTCCAGGGGAACGTCTGTACTCTTCTTACCTCCAAGAAGCATGCAGTGCTTTAGAAGAAGAAAAGCAAACAGCATTAAACACAATCAAGTATGTGTTTTCAGTTTTATTTATTTAAATCGGGTACAGTGTACAATACAAACATTATTCTTGAAAAATGCAAGTTATTGTACCAGGGTTTAGCAAATAGTGCTATTTTCATTTGAAATGAAGGTTTTGCTTCAGGAGGTTGAATGAGTGGTGGAAGGACAGCAGCTGCACTTAAAGTAAGGGCTAATTTGACCAATGCATGGCTTTTACATATTACTGAGATGTTAAAGATATGATTTAGAGTGGATATAAAGTGCATAATATGGGACCTTTAAAGCATTTACAAAGAAATAGAATATCCTTGTGTGAGTCACAGGCTCTTGTTCTTGTATTGATTGAATGTTCTCCCAAAGTATTCATAAAGTCATCGCAGGTATCTAGAACCCGTCTCAGTCTAGTTTCTATGAGTCAGAAAGTGCATAAAATGTGATGCAACTTTAGGAAATGTAGGTAACCAAACTAAACCAAATTACAGTAAACTGTGAATAAATCCAGAAATAATTAAGTCACTGTGACTAGAACATGTGCACATCTGTCACAATTTGTTTGAATTTACATCATGTGCCTGAAATTTGATTATTTCTCTGCAATTCTGTCTCCCAAGTAGTCACAGCTCAGTGAGATACTGACCCAAAGAAAAGCAGTTTGGTCTAATTTAAAAGTTTTAGACATTTTATTTTGACTGGATCTCCTTTCCCTTCATTACATTTGTCTTTTTGATTCTTGTTCAGATCATTTCTGTCAAGATTCATTAAAAATACCCACAACTTTCAAGAAGCAGATCAGTGAAAAACCATTAAGGCGTTCCCTCGTTCCTCTGAGGGTTTGCGTATTATTTCTTCAAAAGTGTAAGTGGGAATACGGTTGTGGTCTTGGTTTCAGTTCATCTTGTATTTTGATGGAAGGCAGCCTGCTGATATACTATAAGCTTGTGGGATGAGAGGAAAGATCAAAAGCAGCTATGCAGATAAACCGCAGGAGTGTTTTCTGGTGGGAAGGGAAGGCCGGAGATCAGAATCACGTGGGAATACCTTTCAAGTCTGAACGGAGCAGGAGAGGCTGGTGGGACTTGTAAAGCATTACTAATGAAAAATAAAGAAAGGAAAAATGAATTCCATACATTCCTGCTGTATTAATTTATTCTGGTGGCATTTCCTTTCCACACACCCCATTTTCTACACCAAATTTTGCCAGCTTCCTTCTTCTCTCTCATGTTATTTGTAATCTGCCAGCCTGAAGCCAAAAGTCTCTCTGCTCATCACTCTGACCTCGTTTTACTTTTGCTTCCCTTCTCTCATCTCCTACAATGTAATTAACACTTCCATGAAGAATTTCTGAGACGATCTAGAAGCTTCCTTCATTGTATAGTTCAATTAGAATGAAACTTTACACTATATCCAAATCTGAGAACAAAAAACACATTTAGGTCACAGTTATACTTCTTTTAGTCTCTGCTTTATTTAAAAAAGTCTTTTTTATTCTAGTTCAGCATTTCATAGGCTTATAAACAAATAGGTCTTGTTACTATTCTTATTGGTTGCTATACAAATTACAAAAGTGACTGTTTTAATACACAACCAGATGTTTTGTAGTAATTTCATTTTGGAAGCATCGGCATCACACAGGACCAAAACCAATTAACAGTTCCATGACTGGGCCAGGAAGAGGAAAACGCTTCTTCCAGTTCTGTGGATCAGGATCGTGTCATGGAAGAAACCCAGACTCTGACAAACAGGAGGCTAAGATCTCATCACCAATCCCAAAACGCCTGCCAACACTCCACAGCTGGCTGAACTGCAGATGATTTCACTGGTTGGGGCCCCCACTCAAGAGCCCAGTCGCCATTTTAAGTTCATTGTCCAGTGCCCAAAGGTTTGGGTGTCAAAACATGGAAACAGCTGGCTGCGGAAACATTACAAGTGCAACAATACACAAAGGTAACCTTGATGGTGGCTGCATCCTGTGCACACAGGAAGAACCTGCAGACCGTGTTATGGTTTCTGTTCTTTATTCAAGTGTTAACATGGAAGTGGGGGTGACATGAATGAGCTAAAAGAACGAGTAGAGAGACGGCAAAATAAAGCAAGTGGAGGCTCACAGGAAGAATGAAATGTAGGGCAAAGGAAGAGAACTGGAAAAGATCTCATGAAGTAAAAAAAACTGAAGATTGTAAAATAATACTCCAGCTATAGCAGAGAATACAAGATGGTGTCTAGAACATTGAGGTTTTCCATAAATCTTTTTATAAAAAAGAAGTAAAAAACCCTCTTCACACAGTGGTTGGACCATACCAACTCAAGCCTCACTTGTTAGTTTTTGGTCATTTATACTGACCAAACAGGCAATTCGGTCTGGTGTTACACACATCAAGCCAGTGTTGCAGAATTAGCCGACCAATAAACAGTGTCAGAGTTACAGCAGCCTGTTCTGTGAGGTCATTTCTTGTACAAACAAAATGTTGAAAGCTTAGACGCATATCAGTGATGCAAAAACTTTGACTTCCTATTCCACCTCCATAGTTGCATACAAAACACTGAATGAGAATAGTGTAAAAAGATGGTGATAATGATAAAAACTGATTTAAAAACTGAAAAAGTCTAAAAGTCAGTGCAGGGAAACCCTGGGAGAGATGCTCTTACCAGTAGGAAGGTCCTGATGTTGGGAATCTTGTTTAGCTCTATTAGAAGCCGTAAAGCCTTTTCATGGTTACTGCAGTACTCGCCATATACAGAGAAACTCTCCCTCTGCAAAAGAAAAAAACGGCACAAGTCAACACTGCACTCTAGGAACTTGATATCATGTTTTACATGTCAGTTCACAGCCCAGAGGAACCAACTGAGACAGCTGATGGCAGGAATTTAGATAAGAAGAAGGAGAAACTGGAAAGTCTCCTGTTTAAACACAAAATGTAGCTGTACTGTAATGTTAAGGAGGGCAAATACCAATGACTGCATGTTCAATAAGTCTCAAGGGCAGGTGAACATGGTTGTTTTTAACAATGCAAGGTAGAAAACGGCCATCGCCTTATATAAGAAGACTTCAGAAATGTGAAGTGTTTGATTTTCAAGCCATAACAATCTTTATTTTTGTAGGAAATATCCAAACAATGGCACAAAATGTCCTGAAAGGCAAAGAAATGTTCAACAAAGAGTCTTAACAGATGATAACGTCAATCTAAAAACACTTTGGCCTCTGCAGTTGTTCTCTTAATAGATAGCTACCCTTTAAAACTGTAGCTAGTGTGTGTGTGTGTGTGTGTGTGTGCGTGCATGCGTCTGTGCACAACAGTTTTTACTTCCCCTGGTGTATTACTTTCATATTAGTACAGGTTTTGGCTCCAATAATGGGAAAAAAAACACCAGAACAGCTAAAGAAATACGAGTTCACGTAAAACTTTAACATTCATCAGCATTCGTCATGACACTTCTCATTTTATGGTATCATCTACATCATATTTGAAATAAACACACAGTGTACCGGGACATAAGACTTCCTCATTTCTCTTAGGTTAGTGTCACTGTGTGTAAAAAGGCAAAGCAGCAGCTAATGCAGAAGCTGCTGTTGCACTGGACTTTAGGTTTTGTTACAATATGAAATACAACACCTGAACCTGTGAAAATGCAATCTGAAATGCATTATTCATGCAGCACACCATAGACGACAGCACACGCATGGCTGAAGCCGAGTGTACACCCTGTAGCTTAGGGTCTATTATCCATTCCTAACTATTAGGATGTGAAACTAAAGGCACGGTGGAGCTTGATCTCGAATTCTAGAAACTGAAACTGTCATCTGAAACAGCCTCATAAGTGAAATCTAAAACTGCAGGTGCCTGGTTGGTTGTCACTTTCAGCCTCGACCAAATTGCTGCTCCTTGAAGGCTTTGACTTTTAAAAGGACACAATTCAGTCACTGAGTTTGATGTCCAAAGTATTAATGGTGTTACAGTATGTTACAGTATGAATGACAACACCTAGAAAATGAACACCTGGCACTTTAGAGTTTCATACCTGGGCTGCAACTATGGCCAAAACAAGTATTCACGAGTCGTTCTAGGTGTCTGGAACCCATTTTTAAATCGTATCAATTTAGTTTCCATTAGTCGGAGATGGTGAGGAACGTCTGATAACTTTGAGTTGGTTTGTTAACCTATGAATCCAAGCTGTAAATGACTGGATACAAAAGAGAATTTGACATTTAGAACCTGACAATAATGAGACTAAAATGAGAATAAACTGCAAACAAATGAAGACGTGATTAAGACAAGAAAATGTGCACAAATTTCATGCAAAGTTTTATAACTTATTTACAATGTTGATTTATGCAAACGTGTTTTTAAATCAATTTGGTGTGATTTTAACTGAAATTTTGCACTTTTCCCTACAATTTTGTTTTCCACTAGATGCCAACAGTTGCAGCCCAGTAAGATTATAAAAAATTTGGCATGGAGTTAACTTTAACCAGTTTAATAATAACAATGAGACACTGGATTTGTTTTATGCCGATTTAAGCGATGCATACAGCTCGTCTGTAAGACCTGCTCTTGGCAAAGTGGACCATAATCTTGTCTTTCTCTGCTCTGTACAAACCTCTTGTTAAGAAGCAACCAAGAACGGTGAGGAGATGGTCACAGGAAGCTGGAGAAACTCTACAGGGATGTTTTGAGGCTACAGACTGGGATGCACTGTGAGCCACATGAAGATGACATCATTAAGACAGAGTGTGTGACTGATTAAACTTCTGTGTGGACAACGTCATTCCCACCAGATCAGTGAGGTTCTTCTCCAACAACAAACCCTGGATTACCAGTGACCGTAAAAAGCTTCTTAACATAAAAAGGAGCCTTCAGGGATGAGACAGGGAATTGTTGATGAGTATAGAAAAGCAACTCAAATTCATGATACGAAACAACAAGGTGTCGTACAGGAGAAAAACTTAAATCAAGCTTTAGCAGAACAATGTCAGAGATGTGGTAAGGGATGAAGAACATCACTGGCTTAAAGCAGAAGGAGCGTAACATGTTATTTAACAGGTTCAGCAGCATTATCTCCTGTCCCCAGTAAACAGGCCTTCCACACTCCCTTATTAACCATGAAACAACAGTCAGAAATAGATGTTGGAAATAAAGTTATACACTTTTTTATCTTTCTCAAATTCTTTAAGAAAACAAAAAAGCCTAACCGAGCCGTTATTCTAAAACAAAGAGAGGTCTTGTACAATCTGATTGTTAAGACAGTGCAGCTGTGTATCTGTTTGTAGTTAGAATACTTCTGAACAGAGTCCCTACTGAACCTGAAATAACTTTCAGCTCCTAATAACCATCTACATCTGAACCCCTCATCTCACAAAAACAGCAAGCCGTTTACATCTAGAGGTCACTGAGTCACTTAATTTCCTCAGCTGACAACAGCTACAGTCAGTTCAAGTCCCTTTTACTGTATATTAGACCAGGTCCTAAAAGTCAACCCTTATTTCTTCAGAGGTATTTCTAAATTCCAGGGCTACTCTGAAAGATGTCATTTGTGCCCAGAATAGCTCAAAGACTTGGGTTGTTCCTTTGATAAATCTTTATTTAATTTCTCCATCACTGGAATGTTATTCCAGAGACTTGGATGGGAGGGAAGGATCGCTTACGAGGAATAATATTCATGTCAGATAAGACATAATAACATAACTGTTGGTCACTCTCCATATTTACATTCCCTGAAAAGGAGTAAAAATTGATAACGCACGAGTCACTTCTGCTGCAAAGTTCTTTCATTTCAGCAGACTGTGATCTTCTTCCAAGAGTTTCAAACTTATTATTTGACAATAACTATTTGCTTGCATAATAATTCAAACTAGGAAAAAAATCTATACAGAATATTAAAAGAAAAATGTTTTAACATCTTTATTTTTGCTAAATTTTAAACTCATGTGATTCATCTTTTTTTAATTCGACTCTGTCCAAACCATCTTGGCAACATCTGACTTTAAGTATCCATGAATCTTCCCAGTTCTCTTCTCTAACTGTGATCTTGCAGAACAATGCGGGAGGTTAATCAAATCCCAGTCATGGTGTTGACCTCTGGCTGAGGTCAAGGGCCATGGCTGGGGGGCGCCAGACGGTGCAAGCTGATTGGCTGAGAGGTGTCGGTGGTGAAGGAGACAAAGGTCATGGTTTGATGAGGGAAGTGTAATGGATACACAGGAACAAAGGTGCTGTGTGAAGAAGTCAATACTTCAAACAGGAAATATACATTTTCTCATGTCCAAAACTAGTGTTCCATATATGTATATACACTCGTGTGTGTTTTTCTATTAAACCTTTGAGGTTTCAACAGAAGTTGCATGTTAAAAATGCACGATTTATTAATTTATTTGACTGTATCAAACAAAAAGGCTCAAAAGAGCATAATTTATAAATCTAAACGGAAAAAAAGGAGGCACCAATTCAGAACCCAAACAGTCAGACAAAAAGCATCAGACACAAAACAATATCAAGTCATCATTTGTAGCAAGATTCTTTGAGAATTATGCGTTAAAATCTCAGGTTACGACCCAAATTGTGTTTTGTAAAGTCTGAGTGACCTTTGCCCTCCAAAATCCAATCTGTTCATCCTCCAGTCAGAGCGGACATTTGTACCAGATGTAATGAAATTCCCTCCAGGTGTTCTGGAGATATCGCACACAAAAGAAAGAGAAGATCACACTCACCTTGACCTCTGTGCAACAAAATTTGTTTTTTTTTTGTTCATTTATCCTCAAACATCTAAGTGAATGTTTGAAAAATAGTGTTTAAAAGTATTTATGGCACAGGTACGTGCATTTATCACATAATAATTACTCATCATAACATATTCATTTGATGCTTCTTGCCATAAATGTTAGATCAATAACAATCTTTTTAAAAAGGGACTTCACCTGCAGGTGTTCCATTCAATCTGTCCTTTCTTATTTGTAGTCTGAGAACAGAGCCATAGAAAAACCAGGCTGAGCTCCTTTAATCAATTCTACGCAGTGACACTTGGCCTTGCAGCGTGACAGCCCACACATGAGCGAAGGTACATTTTGATGAGCCAATTCCGCGGAAGTGATTAAATGTCATTCATGCTACAAGCGGGTAGAAGATAAATTGTTACCGATTGTGAAACGACTTCAAAACAAGAGTTGGTGTATTTCATAAAAAGGGCAGGTAGACTTACGTTTCAGTAATATAGACATTTCTCAACTTGCGGTTGAGTTTACACAGGAAGCAAAGAGACAAAATGACATTATTATTATTATTATTCCTAAGAAAGTAAAACTCCAGACTTGTTGTGGTTGCTCTCCTGTAAGTTGGTGGAGCACATTGATGGAGGAATAACAAGCTGACGCATTTTGTGCCTTAGTGAAAGTGAACTGAAGACAGATTATCACAGAGGGACAAACGGAGACAGAAAGAAGGAGCTTGAGATTGAGTGCTACCAGCAGAAACATTGTCCCCTCGCTGAGTGACACACCATCTCTTCCTCTCCGGACACAGACCCTTCTTTGTTTGTTCCCGGGGGCCATACGAGTTCAAACAGAGGGGAGCTGGGAGGGCGGGGTGAGGGTGTGTGTGTGTTGGAGCAGCAGAACGGAGAGGAATCTCCGTATCGAGTGATGGAGTTGCAAACGATGGAGATAGAAGCTCAAAGAAGGAGAGAAGAGAGAGTGTTCAGCCTACAGGATGCAGGTCTGTAGGAAAAGTAAAGAAGGGTGGTCCGTGAGGCTGAGGGGTGTTTCATGTGAGAAAGAGAGAATTAAGAGGGTATTTTCACAGCAGGCTTTGCATGTTTTTCCCTGCATCTGTGGTTACGGGAAGCCCATGAAAAGAGTTTGTGTTTTTCTGCATGAAAGTGGAATTCATGCACGCCACAGCTGACACATACATATCCACGTGACACTCTGCTGTGTTGTATACTTGTGTGGGTGTGTGTCATGCACTTACAAACTGGAGGAACACATGGCCCAGTGCATGGTTAGGATGGGGTTCGGGCTGCAAGCCGGCCTCCACAGTAGACAACACCTCTTTGTGTAACTCCAGGATGTCCTCAATGTTTGAAAACAGGATCTATATGATAAAGGGAATGATGTATAGAGGGAGGGGATTCAGAGGAAGGAAGATATGAAGCGGAAGGGTTGGAAGAAGTGAAGGAAAAGGACAAATGTATTAATAAACTGGAAATGTCATCATGGGATTTCCCTGTAGACACATTTTTGCAGTTTTGATCTTTAAGTTGCACAAAAATATCCTTTAACATTAAGTCGTACCTTGACGTGTTCAGGTGAGAGACACTGTTGGTCATCTGGAATTTGTTTGATTCTGTGCAAAAACGCCTGAGGAGGAAACATAAACAAAGAAAATGTAAAATATACGCTTTACTGTTCATGAGACACAGACCTGATGCGATAACACGTAACACTGCAGAAGGATTCCATGTTTTCAGCATCCTAGGAGATAAATAGTTCGATCAAATCAAACCAATCATGCTTTTTAAAAACCGTGAACCATAAACGTGCTGACAAAAGCAATCTGGAAGTGGAAGTGGAAAATCAAATGATCATTTTAAATTTAGGATGCTTGGTTTTTGAGGAAATACCTACCGCAAATGTAGATTTTGTTAAACCTTTTATACCCAAAGGAAAGTTGCCTTTTGTGGTGCCAGAAAGCAGTGTCGTCATCATTTTACTGTCCTTTAGGTGCCAAAGAGATGTGCTCCATATTATCAGACATGTTTTTCACCTCATCTTTTTGAGAGGGAGTTAAATGCACCTGTGCATTCAGCTGTAAGGCATCAGCCAAAATAAACGCTTCGTCGTTGCAGCGTCTCTACACCCCACTTCACCAAAGATGGCAGTAATAGGCTCACGTGGAGCTCAGCTTTGCTTGTGTGTGCAGTTTTGTATGCATGTGTCTTCATGCCTGTCAATCAGAATCTTGACTTTTTTGGGGGGTGGAATGGTGAAGAGAGAGGAAGTGAATCTGCAAACAGTTTCTTTAATTCTACCTTCCCCATTTCTCCATCACACTCTGTTTGACAGGCTTAGCCTCTTTCAGTCCGTTTGTCTCATCTCCAGACGCCAATACTGTCCTGAAAAGAAAGCGATGAGGGGAAGGAGATCTCATCCCATAACCAAGCCATGAACACTCGTACTCCTGAATTCTTCGTCATCTGGCGGGCTCATGTTCTGTCTGCCTGCATTCAGAGCCCAGAGGCTAAAAATCAAGTTTTGCCATGTGTATAAAAGGGTGTTGCAAGGCCAAAAAGTAAATGTTCTATAATTCTCAAAAATGAAATGCTGCTCAAGGTTACTAACATTTTAATCAATATTTAAGGCATAAAATCAGCTTTTTGTTCCAAATTTTTAAACATCGTCTAAAACTGATGGTGGACACGAGACAGGAAATATGAGACACATTTAGCAAATCATGCAGCTGAGAGTCAAACAAGGAACTAAAAGCAATTCCTCTACATGAGCCCAATAATCAACATAATCAGGTTGTTTCGTTTTTTTAAAAAATGCTAAATTTGTTTTAAGGAACCATTTTAGCTCAACACTAGATAGTTTGAAAAGAAATCGGTTTAGAGAAAACTTGGTCAAAACTAGAAAGTATTTACTAAAACAAAAAGTAGAAAAACATCAGACGGAGTAGTAATTTTGTTGCAGGACTCTTTAATAATGTGCCAAATAGAGCTCTGATCTGTCGGGACACGAGGACTGGATCCATGAGGGTACTTTGTGGCATCAAAACATTCGCTGCAGATCCTTTGAGTTTTGTCTGGACTTTCTGTAAATCAAACATTTCCCAGCGCATTCCACAGATGCTCAATTGGACTTGGATATACAGTGTTTGGAAACCAAGACTCAGTTGTTCGTTTTGTGTTCCTGAAGCTCACGCTGAGTACATTCTGAGTTGAGACAGGTTGTTTTGTCTGGGAGAGCAGTTGTTGTTTGACGTTCAGAGAATTTCAGATGAAATGATGCCAAAGAAGTGGAAGAAGGTGATCGCTCCACTGTATTCAACTGGAGTCCTGGTGAGGTGTTTTGATTAGAGGCGTGAATTGTCTGGGAATTACGTTCAGAGCAGACTGGTAGGTGCTGGAAAGATGAAATCTGAGTCCTCCTCCTCTGTTTAAAGTTGGTTTTTCACGTTTGACATAGGTGGCTTCTTTAACTCCTCTCTCAAACCATCGGTCTTCTCTGTCCAAAATGTGTACGTTGTCGTTTTCAAAGGTGTGTCCCTTGTCTTTGAGGTGGAGGTGGACTGCTGAGTCTTGGCCTGATGATGTGGCTCTCCTGTGTTGAGACATGCGCTTGTGCAGTTGTTTTGTTTTGCCAATGTAAAGGTCTGAACAGTCCTCATTGCACTGGACTGCATAAACAATGCCACTGATCTTCTGTTTAAAGAAAGAAAGAAAGAAAATCTCGTTCTCTTCTTTACTACAGACAGAATTGACAAAGCTACTTGAATGAGCAGCAAAACGTCTTCAAAGAACCAAATAAGTCCAGTTGCCTTTATTTAAAACCCTTTTTTGGATTATCATGACCTGGATGACTGAGAACCTTCACCAGCATATCCACTTTAGTAACGTCGGTAAATCAAAGAAAGGTTTAAAAAAGCAAAACCTGTCTTAATGTTAGCTCTCAGAGTTAGTTTACTTAGATTAACATGAAAATCAGCTGGAAGGTGAGCCGGGCCCACTTTCAAAATCAAGTGTTTGGATTCTACAGTGTTCTTGGGGAGAAAGAGCTGAAAAATACAACCTAATGTTTAATTTGAAAGCCAAATACTTTGGAATAAAAATATTAGAGATGCACCAATCCAGCTTTTTTTAGTCCCGATACAGATTCAAATATTTGGGCTTTGTGAATCGGTCGATACCCGATATCCACTGATACTAATGCAAACACTAAAATATTGTAATATCAGACATAATAAACCTCAAACTTGATATAACTGAAAGTCTAACATTTGTAATTTGTGAGTTACAGTGTAAAGTAATCTAGTTTGCCACATTTTTTCTCTGCTCATAATTAGGATAAAGTGTAGTAAATAATATCGGATCCGGTATCGGCCAGTTTTACCGATCCACCGATCCAGCTATAAGGCCTGGATCAGCACCGATATCCGATCCAGTATCGGTATCAGTGCTTCCCTAAAAAAGATCTTTAAAGTTTTTTGCTAAGCACATTTATAAACAAGTCAAGCTGAACCTTTCACCTTATATATATCCACACAGCTAAAGTTTTGCACCAAGTTGTGGACAAATGTATTGTGTGGAAGCTCTACCTGCACCTTTTGTGTCTGTGTAAAAAAAATACTTTTGTAAGATATTAAGAAACAAGTCATCAACAAACAAAAATGCATCCTAAGTAAACTAATTTTATTCTCAAACTTTTTTTTTAGATTGTTTTAAAGTTTTAAATAAATACACTTTTCTTCTGTCTGTACACAAGGTGGAGTTAAATCCATAACTTAGTATTTATTTGCACTGATTCAAGATTTACTTAAAATCAAGAACTGATTCAACTGAAACCAACAACAGAATTAAAATCAACTGTTTGGTTTGTAAAGATTCACACCTCCTAACCACCTGATTGCCCTGGACCCAGAGACTGCCCAGCAGGACATTGTATTATAACAAGTTTAATTACTTTACTCATCAGTACTGATCTTAGTCATTTCAATGCAAGTTATTTAAAGTAACCATCTGCATGATTTATGCATGGTACGAGCCAGCTAACTTACAGTAAAGTCACAGGTCTGTAATGAAAGACCAACACTTGTAATCACACATTTGCTCTAAAGATAGAGCCCCGCTAACCAGGCTGTCAGGGATCAACTGTGTAATTTCCTCTGAGACTGAGTTTTAAGGAGGTTTGGCTAGATATTTTCCTTCCTTACTGGCTTTTACGCAGGTTATTCTGATATAAAAAGCAAAGGTCCTTAGGAGTGAGCAGCAACCCACTCTAATTAAGACCAGTATTAAAGGGAAGCAGAGGTTGTCGTGTTGTTGGCTGGTTTGGAGCGGGAGCTGATTGTGCTTGTGGCGTTCACTAATTAAATCTCCCATATGGCGACTTGTATCCACACTGGTGGAGTCAGTCATGTGAGAGATTGCTCTGTGACAGGGGAGATGAGAAGAGGCAGGAAACAGGCTCTTTCTTAGTTCAGAGGACAAAGTGAGAGTAGTGAGGGTGTAGAAGACAAGAAAGGTGATCAGGGGGTGAGGCTAACTCGAGTCATAGCTACTGTTCAGGCAGGATTTAAACAAATGTGTCACACAGATGTGGCGTTAGTAAGAGCAGCAAGGAGGACGATGGAAAAGCGTCTCTATGTCCAGGTCTCACCCAGGACTGTGTTGGCTGTCCTCGTTGTTCCGTCACAAAGCACACAGGTTTATTTGGAGAGAAAACTGGAGGCGCTCTCTCCTCACCCACAGACGCTGGACTCAGCAGAGCAAAACGTGAACTGGGCATGCATTTCACGCATGTCCACCTTTACTCAAACACAGAAGTCCTGGAGTCTGAACCGCAATATATTTAGAGAATGGTCAGGAGAAGAAAAAAAAACAGTGAGTTTCCCCTCAAAGAAGACGTTTTGAGTTTAATTGGGAAGGCGTTGACGTGTGATGGACACCAGTTAGCTGTGTTTGGAAAGCAAAGCATCAAAATTAGTCAAACTGCAGTCAAAACCGATTTCAATTTTCTATATTTTGAGCATAATGGCCAGCAGAGAAGTTAACTTCCTGCCAAGTTTGGCAGAAGAGAGTCTGGAACCTGATTTGTTTTGACTTTCTCTACAGTCTAAATCTGGAACTTGACATATGACAGGGTATCAATACTGGCAACCGAGGCGTAATTTAGTGTGACTTCAGTTAACGTGATGAGATTGGCATGTGAAATAGGCTGTCTGAACAAAACAAACAACTAAAACAAAGCCTTCTCCCCCTCAAATTGACAGTAACTCAATAAGAAGCAGATGTGACTGAACATTTAACACAAACTATCAATTATTTGATCGTAGAGGACAATAACACATTGACAGGAAGTGAATAAATCAAAATGTGATTATTAAAAAAACTCTTTCCTAATGGAAATAAACTTTATGATGAATAACAGTAGTATTCCACCCAGCAGGTGATCTTTTAGAGCTCATTACTTTTTAATTAATCTGCTGAGAAGCAGCAGGATGCAGCTTACAGCTCTTGTTTACATTCATCCCTCCGTCTCAGGTGACCTTTTTTGCCTCTTTTCTGACATCAGCACTTTGTCATCAGTAGGTTCTAATCATCTTTAGATGAGGATCAGATATTGCTGAATAATATTTGCATGTCGTTTGAAATCTAAATCAGGAACCTGATCAGCCGTTAGGCTGAATGTAATTAATAAGAAATATGATGTTTTGTTTGCAGTGGAGCTTCAAATAATGAATCACTGGAAACAAACACAGATTTTAGTGATACACGGAGTCAGCTGATTTTGAAATAAGCATGACTTTTGGCTGGTGAGGACCATGATTGACAAATTTCTGATTTATTTGATGGGTATAAGAGTGGTTAGTGAGCGTCGTCACCTCACAGCAAGAAGGTTCTAATCCAGAAGACCTTTCTGTGTGGAGTTTAAATGTTCTAAACTGGTTTCTTCTCATTGACCAAAAACATGCATGTGTGCCTCTCAGCTAGTGACCACTGAAGATAGAAACCAGCTCCTGGTAGATTAATCGGTCTGTGACTCAGATTATCTCCAGTTATCTTGAATGATTTCTACCTCTGAGGATTGATATGATTTATCAAATCTTTGAATATTTCTTTTGCACTTTAACTTGTATTTTTGTACGCACTGAAAAACTGCTCACTGATACAAGTGTTATTGAGCTCATGCTGTGAAGTTTCCATTTTTACTGCAACAGTCTGGAGTAACAGGGTAACAGAAAGAGGAACGTTCTTTTCTTATTCACCTCTGAAACCCTCAGACTCTATGCTGCTTTTGTTCGATCTGTGTTGCTAAACTGCTGCCAAATGTTTGTTTTTACAATCATCCTGACTATTTTGACCCCTGTCTTGACCTTTTATAAATGTGTTGCTGGCATCAAATGTAAAACTTGCACTAAGCTGACTCTATTTTAGAATAAACTTTAGTTTTTGTGTATTTAAAAGTCATTTTTCCCCCAAAAACATGCATGTTTATTCTAGTGTTTCTATTGCTGCAGCTCTAAGTGCCTTGATACCAGTCAGCATCTAAAAATAGCAAAAGCATCAATCAGTGTGATAATAATAGTTGGTCAGAAGGGACACAAATACATTTTTGATACCCTAGGACTCATAATAATGAGTCAGACAGGCTCAGCTGCAGCGTGGAGCAAAACAAAGATATTGCACATGATGGTCTCTTGCCAGAGGGGTGATGGGCTGTAAGGGGAAAACGCTCATGATGCAATCCCACCGGAGACAAGTAACAAAACCATGAAGCTCCTTATTAGACCACAAAGCAGCTGCCAAATACAACATAAATTCACTACAATACCAGTGACTTTTCAATGTGGTGAGCCAAAGAAAGTTCAGCATCCTCCCTAAAGGAAGAGCCTAAAGGTTACACAACGTGAAATATTCCGATTTATATGCTTCAAACACTTTCAACATCATCAGCTGAAGAAATGACACAATTACGTACTTATTGATAACAGTATTTCAGTTTTTCTCTTCTATCACTTCGCAGTGCTGAGCTATGCAAATACAGCGGTGTGATTTCCTACTTTTTTGTTCGTCAGTCACACCTACAGTAAATGTTTCAGGACAGACGAAGAGAATACAAGTAAACACAAAATACAGTTTCTAAATGAACCTAATAACGGGTTGGGCCAGCCTCAGCAGCAAAAACTGCACTCAAGCGTTTGCAATAGCTGAATCTTTTACAGGCTGCAGGAATTTTAGCTCCACTCATCAACTCATTGTTGTAATTCAGCCACATTGGAGGGTTTTCCAGCACGGACCACCTTTTTAGTGTCATGTCACGGCATCTCAATCAGATTCAGGTCAGGCCTTTGACCAAGCCACTCCTTTTTAATATTACTAGTCAGCAAAAACACAAACACTAATGCATGGTTCTCCATCAATTTCTTACTGTTGCTCAGTAACTGTTGAGCATTGCTTTCTGCGTATTGGCACTCATAAATCTGTGCATTTAAAATGTGATCATGACCGAGTTACCCAGAGAGATATTGTTAAATCCTCTCAGCAATAAGGAGGAATTAGCAAAATGTCAAACCTCAGTAGGATTTCCAGGCTTGTTCTCTTTAAATTAGCCATAAAAGTCAGAGTTAAAATGTCACTGCAGTGAAGCAGAATTTTAACTGTGTAAAAACTCAGGATGCAATCTTCTAATTAGATTTCTAAAACCAAATAGATTTAGGCTCAAGTCTTTATAAAAATGTTATATTCCTTGACTTAAAAGCTATTTAAATTCACTCTAAAATCCCCAAAACAAGCCTGTTAACTTATAGGACACAAACGTTTTGTTAGCATTTTCACTACCCCACACCTCTTCCTCTGCCCTCACTTAAATACTGTTGTGCAAGGGTGTTTTCACACTTTAACCAACAAAAGGTTTTCCTGAACCCAAGGCAAGAACTCACAGAGTTCAGCAAGTTCACAAAATGTGGAATATCCAGATAAAGATGGGCATATTTCAAAGAAAATTTTCTTTGAGTCCGCAGGAAATGTGGACAGCAGTAAGAACTTTTAAAGTGCAAATGATTGGTACTTACAGAGAACAAAGCGCTTGCGTGGTTTAGGCGTGAGCTTTGTCGTCATTTAAATCTGCTTCTGCATTTTGACTGGCATGAGTGATTTATAGTGTCATGCCAAATAGCAAACAAAGACAGCAGAACATGAAGCACAGGTACAACCGTTTCGCGTTGGATGCATTTAGCCTGTTTCTACCTACACCACATGCACAAGCAGCCATGACACTCAGCAAAATAATGGAGAGGATTCAAACGTGCCATTTTTAAAAGGCTCGTCCTGCAGCTGAAGTATTCTCACCAAGCTGACATTATTAATTGCAACTATTTGTGAGCAAGAAATTGTGAAGACATTTAAAAAAAAAAACACTGCAGCAGTGTGCAAAAGAATTCTGCACGCTTGTCTACGTTTGTGTGGCATGCAAACAGGAAGCGAAAACAGAGCGCAGAACAAAAGCCAGCACATTTTTAGACACCTAAATCAATGACAAGAATTTAGTTTCTTTTCGAGGGGATGGGCAGTGGTTAAAGTTGGCAGAAGACGGAAAATAAACAGTAAGCAGAATGAAGCAGTGCCTCGCCACACAAAAGCACCAGATGCCTTTTCTGGACAGGATGTGTGGCTTTTGTAAAAGGGAAGTAGAAGACATGTTTGACTGGTCACTGACTCGGCTGCGTTCTAAATAAAGTTCCACAGTTGTGTGCTAGTGCAACCTAAATGTGCGCAGAAATAAATCATACTGTAACATTTGTTATTAACTTCTACTCCAGACAGGGAGATTCATGTTTGATAACTGAACTATATGACATCAGGCATCATCTCATACAAAGTACAGCTGAAGTGTCAGTGTGGGATGGAATATCTGCTAAATGCTGAGGTTTATCAGAGCGAAGAGGAGCTAGACAGAAACGTGTGAAGGTCCAGATGGACCATATGCTGGTGTGGGCTCAGTGTTCGCTCCACCGGACAGGGAAGAGGAGGCGGCCCGCTGCCTTCCTGTCTGCTTTGTCTGCCTCCAAACAGTCTCTACCTGCAGAAAACTAATGCAGCCCAATATTAAAACTCACCATTTCTGAATGAAACTTTTTACTTTGATCAAGAATCCTTTATACACATACAAAATGTTAGCAATTTGTTAATTTCCCTGAAAGAAAGCAGAGATTTGAAGCTTAAATCTTTTTTTTTAATATATATATAAAACTTTCTTAACTCAGGAAACCCTACACAGTCATGATTACAAAAACAGAAACAATAAGGGAAATAACAAGAGAGAAGTCAGGAAATGTCATAATTGTTAAAGTGGGTCAAGCTGCAACATGGGAGTAACTTATGAGTGTGTTGAAGCTGATTTTACACAGTCTGAAGGAGGTCATCCTTTAAGGGTCGCGCAGAGGATGCATTTTATCTGAATATTTAAACAAGCGTAATAAATATGGACTAATGAGAAGATGAATGTGAGTGAGAACATGATGGATGGCTTGGGGTTTTAGTGGCTGTGCTGTAATGTTCTGCCTCTCACTGATAGGCTCAACTCATTTATTGAAAAAAAATAAAGTGCTGCAAGTCTCAAAACAAATAAAGAACTGGGTTCAGCTAAAAAAAAAAAAAAAATCAACCAATGAATTCATAGAAATATAGTTTATACACTCAATTTTAAGATTTTTCTTCATGATGTGTGTATTAATCTAACACACGGAGTTCAACAGGACAGCAGGCAGATGCTTTTGTTCAAAGCAACTTACAAATAAGGAAAGATCATTAACACCCACCATTAAAAGGTGGGCAATAATGTTTTGCTCGTGTCCGAGTGTTTATTGGCAAAATATTACATGAACCACTGGGCCTAATTTAGAGAAACTTTTTTTAAATAATCATTGAATGTGCATTAAAAAACTGATTTGTTTCTAGAGTCAACCCTGTTCAAAATGGCAGCCACAGCTAATTGACCTTAACGAGCACAGAAATGGCCACAACTCAGTCAATTTTACAGATATCCAGCAAAAACGTATAATATATTGTGAGCGCTAACAGATTGAACACCTTATATGAATGTTTGAGATCTGAGCATTAAATTATTTCCAAGATTTGACCAAAACAGCAATAAGTCTGTTATTTCTCTAAAACAGTGATCTTAAACTCTGGCATGAAAGGCAGCAGGCGATATGCATCCCTTCAAAAAAAATGAGACCTTTACTATTCATTATTACTGCAATCTCCACTTGGTAATAGTGAAAAATGTCACAAGGTTACAAAGATGTTTCGTGGGTTTTGCACAGAAATCTGTCCTTTTCACAAAGATTTATTCAATGAATGCAGGAAATTCAACTTGAATAGAGATGTGTATGCAATGTCACAATGGTACTATAAACACAATAAGATATGCATATGACCCCAACACTATATGCAAGAATAATTCTGGTCCTAGAACAAATTTTGTTGTCATACTGTAATATCCTTGACTGCTGCTTTACTTTGTTTGTGGACATTTTTAACTAATTCTAGCAGGTTATCTGTCATGACAGCAAAAACCAGCATTAATGGGAGCAAACCTTGACCATTTTTCTCCTTTTTTGCCCCCTGGCTACATCAGCATTCAGCAACAAAGCTGGGCCATCTCACTCGATTCAGATGTCTCACAAGAGAGCCTGTATATCAAGGGCAAGCTCTAACACTTGTCAGGGTTTTTCCAGCGGGCTCTGAGAGCCCCTTTTCAATTCGATGCAGTTCCCACACCTACTGAAACAGCCCTCAAACAGAATCACAGATCCAAGATTTTTCTATGCAAGTTCTCAGGTCACCAGCCTCAAACCCTCAACCCTTCCCAAACCAAAGAAAACAACAACATGCTAAAAACAATGATCCATTAGGCATCTCTCCCTTTAGAAAGAGGATTGGGGTAACCAGTCACAAAGGGGAAGGGGCACTTTTTGGAGAAGGAATGGGGCCATTTTGGGGCCGACATGGCATGAAATTGAATAAATAAATGAAGAAATCCCCTCTTTGTAGTCGGAGAGCAGCAGAGCCAGAGAAAAGCCCGTGGCGTTGCCACAATAAGGGACCCCAGCTAACCATAGCAGACTTTTTTCTCCCTGAAGCTGTAATTCACATCTCTCTTCAGTCCTCCAAAACGTCCCTCCACTCCTCCTTCACCCACCAGCCTGTCTCTAGCTGTCCTCCAAGAGAAACTCCTTTTGGCAGACCCCATCACCAAAACACAAAGTCGTCTTTGAGCCTTGGCCAGTTTTTTTCCTCCTCATCTCACTCACTTCCGCTTTGAAGGACTTTAAAATTCAAGGTTCTTTGAGTCGCTCATATGGGCGGAAACTAAACACTACAGGGGGACGAGACGACAGGACAGACAGCTCTGAACCAGACGAGTCCTGTCTGAGGACACCTTCTCATCAAGCCCACATCAGTCCAGACAGTAATGAATAGATGCACACGACACGTGTGACCTGAGAGATTTCAGTAAAACTTAATGTTGAACTCATCCAAGCCATGGTCTGGCTGAAAGCAGCCTCGTTAGACCATCATAATTCTGCTTTGCGCTGGTTTTACTACAGCTGTGATGAAACTAAGAGTTTCTACAACTGTCTGGTTTTGTTGCCAGGTTGGCACTGCTGCATAAAACTAAATCATTTTGAAGTCTCATATTTGCTGGCGTCACTTTTTATGTCAAGATGTTTGACATCGTTTATCACACAATTACAGGACCGCTCTCAGTTCTCTCGTATTATTAGAAGCCTGTACAAAATGTTCACGGCAAACAATTTGGGTACAGGTGCATCAACGAGGGCAGCATTCCACTCCTGCAGCTGGTCATCTGTAAAACTGCTAATGACTAGAACTTCTTTCAAATGGAATGCAGCCCTTGTTAATACACCTACATTTTCCCTAATCTTTTAAATCAAATCTTTTTGCAAACGTACATGGTTTTTAACTAATAAACTAAGTGTAGCTTAGTGTGGAAATATTAAACAAGATTATTTTGGGGAGAGAAGAGCTCCTGTAAACAAAAACGTTTTAGCAATTTAAGATATTTCATGCAGAAAAGAGCTGTCATATTTTCTCTTGAGGGTAATTACTGTTATGCACATAAAGCTGTAATGTTCCATTTCTGCGGGGACCTGTTATTGATGTAATCCATGTCCTTACTCATGGCTTTGAATTTAACTGAAGGTCTTCACTGTGAAAACCTAAAGCTTAAATTGAGTAGCATGCCAGGTTCTTTATGCACCCTAAAAGAGCATGCTCCAGCCATACAATCAGTCCAAAAAATATATGACTGAGAAGCTTTATTGGAAATTTAGCCATTTGACTATCCATTTTTAAATTCAGAAAAGACAGAGGTTGTGATATTCTGACTTGAGCCCCTTAGGAATAAACTGTGTTGTCATTCATTCACTCTGGATGGCATCAACATGGCCTCCAGTACTACTGTATGGAATTTTGGTGTATTATATACTTCAACTCTCATTTAAACATGTTACTAGTTACCAGTGTGTGAATGTGTGAGTGAATGGGTGTTGTACAGCGCTTTGGGGAGTAGAAAGCGCTCTATAAATACAGGACATTTACCATTTACAAGGACTGCTGTCTTCCACCTGCATAACATTGATAGAATTATAAACATCCTGACCTAAAGCGATGCAGAGAAACTATTCATGCATTAATCCTTCCAGACTTGATTACTGAAATTCTCTAATGTCAGGATGTTCAAAGCATTCTGAGCCTCCAGCTGATGCAGAATGCTGCCACCAGAGTTCTGATGACAGTTAGGAGGAGAGATCATGTTTCCCTGTAAGATCCAGAATTTAATGTAATGTTTTGCTTCCAAATTTTAAAAGGACTCAAAGATCAAGTTCCATCTTATATTAGAGATCTTATTGTTCCAGATGTTCCCAACAGAGCACTTTGCTCTCGGACTGCAGGTTGACTTGTGGCTATTAAGAGTTTTAAAAAGTAGAACAGGAGGTAGAGTTTCCAGTTCTCAGGCTCCTATCTGGTGGAACCAGCTTCCATCCATCCTCTGTTTTAGAAACAACTGTCCCAGTCCTTCTGTTGGTCTCTTTCCTGTCCTCTCTCTGTAGTTAACAGAGTTAGAAGGTTCCGCCCACTCTGAGCCTGGTTCTGCTGGAGGTTTCATCCTGTTAAAAGGAAGTTTTTATTCCCACTGTCACCTTCGTACTGTTCTTGCTCAGAATGGGGATTCATTGCATTGAAGTAATGCTTCTATCCAATCAAATCCTTTATTACAAGACAATTTGACTAATTGGCATTTTATAATTAATCTAATTTTATTACAAATGAATAGCATTTACTGCAATCCGTTAGCCTGAATCTAAAATAAATTGTATTTGTTGCTTTGAGATGACTTGTATTATAAACTGGTGCTTTATAAATAAACTAAATTGAATTGACTGTAAATCTGTTAAAAACATGTTGAATCCTTAATTATATTTACCACTGCTGACATTGTCTTAATGGAGATCATTCAGAACAGGTTTGTCGAAGAGTCTTTTTTTAATGTGGCTTCCTGTTGACAGGTGACATGTGGTGATCAGCAGATAACATCGTGGACCAGATTGCAGAGGCCATCTGGAGGTTTGGACGTGCGTTTTTTGGTGCCGACAGACGTAAGGATGACAGAATGAACCCCGTTGTGCGAGTGAGCCATCAGAGCAGCACAGGCTACAGACAAAGAGGCAGCACAGCTGATCAATTTAGGTGAACTTGATTATACCCAATTACAAACGCTTCTAAAAGAAAAAAGTGTTTCAGCATCTGCTTTAATTTATCTACCTTAAGAAGAAAATCCAAAATAAGAATGACACACCTGGCATTCAGCAGGGCAGACATAAACAGTCTGCAGGGCTTTGGAGAAGATGAAATAGTGGCAGAGAAACAAATTAAAGCCCAACACTTCACAATAATGGTCATTTAGCAAAACAGGTAGGCAGATGAAAGAGATCATACTGATTTAGACTGAAAACTGTATTTAACAGTCTCACAAAGAGCTGTGTTTCATGGACAAAAAGCAGCAAGTTAAAGACCATTTTTATCTAAAAATAAATACGTTTTTAGAATACGTATTTTTCTAGACCTAAAAACCCTGACGATGGTTTCTGTTTCCACATCAGGAGGTGATGCTTCTGGTATCATTTTTGCTCACAGGCAGAACAAACGAGAGGGTGTGCTAATCACAAGCTACAGCCCTGCTAGTGTCACAATTAATACGAGGAGTTTTTTCAAGTATTTATCCAGAGAAGGGTCCTGAAAATCTGTGGATAACTAGCAGTTTCATAAAAGATCTATAAAAAATATATTTATGGCAATATCAGCTCAGATTATAACCTTTATTAGCACTGAATTAATTGACAAAAAATGACTCAATTTCATTATTTCCTCAATTAAGCTATTTATAGAGTTTACATTTTTCAGGAAAAACACCCGTTTGTTGTCCTTTTGCATCCAGTGACACACTTTCTGAAATATTTTAAACTAAAAACAAACTAAACTCAGCTCTAATTTAAAAAAATAACATCATTTGAATAAAATAAAAGCATAAATCTGCCTTACTGTCTTCATGTCTGTAAAGTTAGTCCAGTTGTGGTTTGGTCATCATCATCATCATTGCAGCCCTCTAATCAATGATGGGCGTTAAAGGATGCCAAAGTGACATTTCTTAGCCAATCTGAAATCTAACAAAATCTCAGCTTAGTAATTAGATATTTACATATCTATTTCTGTAGTTTGGAACAACAAAATAAGAGCGTAGAGCTGCTCTTATGGTCCAGAGCCTAACCATCAGGAAAATAGCCTTTCACCCCTGACAGACAGACAACACACATCTGGTTGTGTTTGAGAAAGCAAACAAACATTGTAATCCTGCCACCTCGGTTCATATACCTACTAGCAAATCTCCTGAGAGCCTAGTCATTCCACAGAAATCCATCCCTTCTACTTTCTCACCCTTCTGCTAAAGCCTCCTTCTAAAAGTTAATTTATCCAATCTGATATTTGGTGAAATTTATGATTTTCCAACTGATGTACATTTTAAATTTCTCTCAGACGGATGCACTTCTCTAAATTCATGAATATTAGTGACTAAAAGGGAAACATCCACTATACACTAAATTCACACTCTACTTCACTTATTCAGAACTTTAATAATCTACAACCATCCCTTAATTGTTAGGGGGTTTGTGTTTTTCCCCTTTTATATTATGCCTTTGGGTCTCACAATGGTTCAGGCTTGTTAACTTGAATTCCTAAAATTCCTACTGCAGTCTTATGCCTTAAAGAAATGGCTTATCAACACACATGACTATAAAAAGCCCAAAGATTAAGTTGGAAACTGGTAATTACCATCGCTGTGTAATGGGTTAGACTAGCAAAGTACTTTCACTGCAAGGTACCAATTGTCCAGAGGGGGAGAAGAATTTTTAAACATGTTTTAGCTTTTTAGAGGGAGTTGTCTCATTTGAAATGTCTTTAAAAATGTGATTGAGCTTATTCTGTGTCCAATCTACAAATACTGCAAAAGGAGAGGGTTTAAAGCCATGCAATAATAAAAACAGTCACAAATCTTCTGCAAATTCTACTTGATGCTAATGCTCCACAGGTTGCACCCCCTCCTTAAATCTCACTGCGTCAATGTTTGTATGACTTTAGCTCAGTTACTGCTACTGTGAGCTGAAACCACCAGCGTTGTGGCAAAGATGAGTTAGAATCTTAAGCTATTTATACTCCCTGGCCAAGAGAAATTTGATGCTGGTCTTTCCCACAGAGTGGGGAGGGGAGGAAAGGTGGAAGAGAGGGGGGAAAGAGGGAGAAAGGAGGTAGAGCTCATGGTGGAAGCTCAGTGTTGGTTTCCTGCACGTTGGTCTTCCTCAGCCTCAGCTGGATGGCGTGTTGTGTTTGTGTGCAGACCTGTACACACATCATCCTGTTTGCTTTGCTAGTATTGTCTATATAGCAAAAGGTGTGAAACCTCGGCAACATGCAGAAATTGGAAGAAAAAAAAGCTGATGTGCGATCACACTATGCCACTTATTCACAGAAACCCACACCAGCATCAGAGCAGCAATTTCATTTGTGTGTGGCCCAAAGCAAAGGTCACGGGAGGCAGGATTTCCAGATGTTTCCTATAATCCCGCAGCACCTTCCTGGTCACTCAACTCTTCATCTCTCAATTCTATGAATTAAGGAAGGTAGGTCAAAATCTGACTGATTTATTTGCCATACATTTCCACAGCTGTTTTTATGAGAACATTTTTACAAAGACGCAGGTCATTGTGGTCAGAGGAAAAATATTTCATGTGGCTAACAACCCTATTTTCTTTGGGTTTGAAGGGAAATCCCTCAAGTCTGTCAGCTATGATGCTAGTGACCATATTGCTGTCAGACAGACAACATTCAGCTGAATCCTGTCAGGGAAAATCCAGTTGGTTGGATTAAGTAAACAAAGCACAGTCTAAAAGAAAATCCCCACAAATCTTTGACACTATAATACACAAAAAGGAGAGAGGGGGGTGTCCTGAGGAGAGCAGTTATCACCAAAAACCTGGAATTGAAAAACAGATCAGCTCGTTTCCACTCTGCTCAAAGGGTTAATTGATTTAGAGATTTGAAATAACGATAACACTGAGCAAAATGAATCCTCTAATCTGAGTTCTCACACTCCCATCCCCTTCCCACCTCTTGTCCCCCCTCGCCATCCCTACATGCTTCCCTCTTGCACAGTAGATGAGCTTGTTGGAGCTGGTAATTGCCAGGGGATGAGAGACAGGCAGAACAGCTGAGATGCCAAAGCCGGATAACCATCTCTTTTGTGTGTCAGCGATACTGTTCTGATTGAGGAGTGGTGCCGCTCAGTGGGTTTGAGGTCCACGGGGTTGTAAGAACATAAAAGGAGGAGGGAAATAAACCAATGATGAGGTAACTGGGATGGGTGAGGCAGTGTCCAACTAGTGTTCAATTTGCAGGGCATGCTGAAAATCCCCAGAATGATCAAAGAAAACAGACAGAGACAAAAATAAGCACAAAGCACTGGACTTTACTGCAACAGTAAAGGCGTGTACTTCAAACGTCCAGATTTATCACGTGGTTTTCCCTCTGCTTGTCCACTCTGTTGCCCAAATTCTATGATGTTAACTACCCAACAGGAGAAGTATCTCACACTTTTCCAGTCAAAGCAAGGCACTGGTATCCACATTTTTATCTGCATAAACTATCAGAACTGGATATAAAAAAATAAAAAAAACTTTTAAATCACAATTTGTGACAACTTTCTAGTGACTACATTATTTCTTACTCCTGCTTCCTTGCGTGTCTGTGATAGGAAGTGCTAAATTATACAATTTCTAAAAGTGTCAATTAAATGCATTCTGGGAAAACGATGCATTCTGATGATCAAGATTGAGAAAAATCTGAAAAACACAAAGGGACTCGTGAAAAGCTCCAACAACTGACTTATTTTCATCCCCAGTCACTTCCTTTAACCTCAATCTTCTGTGGGACAACGTCTCCACCCCTTGCACCCCCCACCCTCCAATCCTGAACCATACTTTATCTTTACTGAAACCATATGCTGCGAGCTCCTGCAGCTAGACTTCCCTTATCAACACCACAATGAGCTGCATGGTGACAAACCCTTGGCTCCAGCTGAGGGAGAGGCAGCAGGCTTGGCCGGACCCTCGACAGAAAACATGAGGGGGGGATTTGCAAAGGATTGGCAGGGATGTGGTGGCAGTGACTGATTCATATTTCCTCTCTTGTCCGCGTACTACTCAAATAATGTTCACCAACATGTTCATCACATGGAGATTTCAGGGGAAATGGTGCATTAGAAGAAAAAAGTATGACTAATATATAGCCTGGCAGGCCAGACTATATATGTGGATATATAGTCTGCAGAGCAGAACTGATGGCCTAGTTCACTAGGCTAACTAATATATTGAAATATTAGCAAACGTTAATAAAAGATCACAAATATAAATGACAATTATTTAATAAAAAGGGGGGGGGGGGAATCACTGTTCTGAAGTCAAGCAGAGCAACTTATAATGATTTATCATGACTGCAAATAAAATGAGCTTCACGTTGGCACCGTTTGAAATAAATACCATTGTATGCAAAGATTTAGGTGATAACAGCCCTTAATCCACACCATATTCCCTCACTCTACAAGGCTCAAATTAACTGTGTGTGATGATATGAATGAGAGCAACTGATGGCATTGACAGCTTTTAGATGTTCACAGAAGCAGCCTCCCAGATTTCTCTGATAAATCTGTGAGGATTTGTCACTATTGTTATGCCAGAAATGGGTTCAGAGGGAAGGAGGTCACAGCGTGTCCCTTTGCTGCCTGGTCCGTCTTGCAACAGATGATAAGTCTTCACTGACTGTTGTGCAACTGAGAAAAGGAATCAGCGCCAAAGTGGATGCCTTCCAAAAGATGCTTTTATTCTACAAATATTAAAACTGCATCCACTGGATTGTATAAAACTTACTTAGATCATGAACTACGTGTATGACACAATCCTACAGTAAGACATTTGTGCAGAGAAAATAAAAATTAAGGAAGTTTCTTAGCATGTGACAGCGCAGGGGAAGAAAAGGGGGAACCAACTCTGCATTTTGCACAAATATCAGCCGGATGTCAAAAACAGGAAAGCACAAGGAATCATCAGAATGTTGTAAGAATGATAACATTCAGGCCTTGTCTTTGAATCTGCAGGGTGCTTCCAAAGCTAAGCCTGTTTGCTCCTGCTATTGCAGCTGATCCCGATCTTTGACTTTTGTGTGCAGAGGGATTGTCTTCTCAGCAATTAGTGTTGTTTTTTATGCGTCATGTTAAATGCAGCCAGATTGGAGATGACCACCCACATATCTTAGCCACAGCTGGAGGCGCTGAACAAGTATCAGAGATGACAAAAGGACAAGGGATGAAGGGAAGGAAAAATGACAAGCGGAAGTGGCAAAGTGAGTAAGTCACTTGCAGGTGGGAAGATATGCTGGCAGGGTGTTGATGGCTGAAAAGAGGCGTGTAAATTCACCAGGATGTTCATTCACAAGTCATCATCATAATCATCGTGAACTGTGAGTAAATAGGAAGCTGGAGCTGACTGGAAGGTCCACCTATATGTGAACTGATGAATCTGACCTTTAACACACTATGTGTGAATGAGAAACCTCCACATATAGATTGATTATCTGAAGACATCAGGGTAAGCTGTTGGACACAAGCTGTCAGTGAGTGAAGAAAGTGTCAAACATCTACCTGTTTATGTCAAAATGAATCAGGAAGCCTGGTATTTTGAGAAATCCGGTCGTGAATGAGGAGTTACCTGATGGAAAGTGAGCCACCAACGTGAGAGAGGTAAATGTCAAAACTTACCGACTGGAGGAAGAGCAGCGTCCGAACATAATCCCTCTCCGTGTTCAGTATTTCGTTTAAAACGCAGAGCCGGAGCCGCTGCTGCCGGTCCGAGTCTTTAGGGGCTTGGATCCCGTTCTCATGATGCCCTTCGTCCTCCTCCATAGTGGTACCTCAATCCTCTCTCCTGTGAAAGGTTGCGCTCCAAAAAAAGCAAAGAAAAACAAAAAACACGCGTCTCTCCTGAAGTATCCACGCTGGGTTTATTTTTAGTCCATCTTTCTGAAGCGAGTTCTCCAAAACCTCGCTGAATGGAGATGCTCGACGCACCGCTGGAAACGAAAAGTTGACTGAAAGAGTTTAAAGCAACAAGCGGGTAGCTCGGCTGTGTCTCCGCTGCACCAGCTGAGGGAGAACAAGTCTGAGACACACAGCCAGCCAGCTAGCTAGCAGGAGGAGAAAGAGGAGGGACTCACTCAGAACAGAACACACACACAAACAAAACACCTCAGCTCACTGGAGTCACAGGACCACATCAACAAGTCAGCAAAATACACTTATTTTAAGAACTCTCGATAAACTGAGCCCACTTACCGCACAAATACAGGTTGCTGTACACTTTGACGTGTTGCCATAAAAATATAAAACACTAAACAGACGTAAAGTTAGACGAGAAAAATACACATTTTGATTTAGTTTAAATGGTTAAACGCGTATTTAGGCTAGCTTTAGATAGCCGTTTCGTTTTTAAACACCTCAATAAATAATATAAACTATGACCGAGTCAGTACATCATTTAATGTTTTGTAAATATATAAACAAGAAGCTAATTTTAGAATTTAACCCTTAGCAACATTTTATGCTAATGTTAGCATTTGATTCATACTAACCTTTTTGACACAAAGCTTTTGGAGATAAGTGAAACATTTGTTAAATATATTACCGGTCATTTATTTCACTCTAAGGATTTCTGATATTTGAGAGATGCTAGTTTCCGTTCTCCCATTTTTCAATAATGTCGTGGATTGACAGCACCCCCTGGTGGGTGAAGGCTGAAATGCACCTTTTGGTTACGGAGCTTTCATTTGTAAACAGTCAACTACATACACTGCAAAAAAAATGAAAATGTTGTTTTTCTTTTTGCCAGAATTTGGTATCAAGTCAGTTAAAACTCTGGGATATTGATCTGGTCAGTTAACTAGCAGAGGGGGGTGTTAATTAGTGTCAGCTGTTTGGGGGTTAATGAAATTAATAACAGGTGCAACAAAGGAGCAACAACAAGATGACCCCAAAAACAGGCATGGTTTTGCAGTTGGAGGACACAGACTATTTTTCAATCTTCATCTTTTCAGTAGTTTTGCATTTGACTTGAGTCAGTGCCATTATGCTGCTACAACCTTGTTCAGTATGATTGGTTTTGATTTGGATCTGGGAGCCAGATCCATGGAGGGACACATAGACCTGTATAGGATAAACAATGGTACCCTGACATTTATTGAGTATTGAGATGAAATACTTAGAACCATTGTTAGACCCTTCTCTGATGCAACGGGTCCTGGGTTCCTCCTGGTTCATGATAATGTCTGGCTTCATGTGGCAAGAGCATGCAGGCAGTTCCTGGAGGATTAGTAATTGATACTATTGACTGGCCTCCATGCTCACCTGACCTGAATCCAATAGATCAAGGGTAAGCAATATCAGTCCTCGAGAGCTACTACTGTGCCACTTCTCCAACACACCTGAATCACATGAATGGCTCATTACCAGGCCCCTGTAGAGCTGAAAGACTCTGAGGGGATTCAGGTGTGCACAGATGCAAATCTAGATACAGATCTAAAAGTTCCAGGAAAGTTACTCATGAGGACTGGACTTGGGCACCCCTGCAATACAGTAGACAATCTCTGAGACATCATGTTTAGGTCCAGCAGCTCAGATTGCTGAGGAGCTCAGTGATGTCCTGGTCAGGATCTGGGAGATGATCATCATCTCATAAGGAGCACACCCCAATGTTGTCAGGATGCATACAAGCAGGTGGGAGTCATCTAAATATTGATGACCATTTTGAGTTACTGCAATTAGACTAAGCTGCTGCATCAGTTTTTCAATTAGAATTTCTTTGAGACTTCAAATGAAGCTTCTGTAGGTTAATTGTCTTTCTCATCAAACGATGTGATATCCTTTTGTCTTTAACACATCATCCACTGCCGATCAGTATTGGTATTTTTTATAATTGAGATCTGATGCATTTTCACTGTGTTCCTAAGGTCAGATCACCACTTTGTCATCTGTTTACCAAATAAACATTTGCTGCAGTCTCAAACATTATTTTTCCTGTCAATTTTAAAAATCTATTTTTTTCCAACATCATGTAATAATAAACTGTTGATACCATTAATACTATTAACTTGCTTTACAGCTCATTTACTGTAGTACTGGTAAATACTGCAGGCAATATTTACAATGGTGCAAAAATTACATAATTATTGCATTTTATTTGTTTTTTGGCTGCACTTATGAGTCCAAATATTCTGTAAAGTGTAGAATAACACATTAAGGAAAAAAGTCAAATAGAAAATGGCTAAATTAAAATGTCAATAGTTTTAATTGATGCATGTTACATTCAATACCCATTGTGTTCCTTCCACACATAATTACAAACATACATACATTTTCTGCCGTCTCAGATGCAGAACGCAACAGACAACTTGTAAATGCCTTATGCTATCATATATTTACACATCTTCCACTTCTGTACATGGCAAGTCCTTAAATATGATCAAAACATTAGAGGGGTAACAAGATACAATGTGTGACTGATTGTGTGTAGTTTCTTTGAAGCATATTTAACGTACTTTCCTTCCAAAAAAAGGCATGTGCATACAGCACTGTTGTAAAAAGTGAGTCACGATTAGACATGATCGGTTAAAAACTCCACAAAACCTCTTCTTCATCCATATCTCACAAGATAAAACTTTTCCTTCAGCAGGGTTTTTCTTCCAAAATGCACAAAAGTACAAAAAGACATGTAACCCAAAAACAAAAGGAAGAAAACAAATTAAAATGTGCTCAGTGCAATAAGACTTTCCAATATATCAAGGAAACGATGAGGTGTTTGCCCTGTCCTCTCTCTGTGATAAATAAATTCACATTGTTACAGGCAGACAGTCAGAGGGCTTAGATCAAAACCAGGTTACAGTGGATCAACAGTAGTGGAAAAAAATCTCAAGCAAAAATAAAGTGAGCTTTTGTGAAGGCAAAACTGCACGTTTCTGTAACCCAAACCTATAATGTTTATTCTCCTAAAAAATGACAGTTTTAATCAACAAAACTCATACAATACTGTGCAAAAGTCTTGAGCCACCTGTTTTCTCTTAAATATTTTGCCTAAAAATGTCGAACTGTTGTGATTATTAAAGTGGCATTGAGTCATTCACTCATTTTTAGCCCTGTTTTTGCAGCAAAATATTAAAAAAACAAAGCTGGCACACGACTTGCATTAGTACTGTATTGCATTTTAGCTACATTGAGCATTTTGGCCATTTAGTCCATCATTTAGATTGTGGTTGGAGGAGTAAGACACTTAAAACTGCGCTATGATTCCTGTTTGGTATTGGCAACGACATCAAACCTGAAATACATCTGTGGTCATCCTTAGATTAGCCCTGCAAATTGTTAAGTGCAAACTCCAGGAGCTCTGTAACAGCTCTGACTATCAGTAAACCCAAGAAGTAAGAGTTAACCTATTCTAAAGGTGTCTTGATTGAAAAGAAATAAAAGAACAACAGTATCGTCTTGAAATCCTCCATCTCTCTTAAGTGACACAATTCTATTTTTAAATGCAACGAGCGGGGTTTTAGAACTCTGTGACCTTTTGTAGTGTTGACTGAATATATAAGCAAGCATAAAAATTGCCGTGTTTATACACACAGTGTAGTAGTGGTTCTGTGACAAGGTAACCATGTACACAGTCAAAATAACATCCACATTTAGTAAATGAACGGAATCAGAAATCATCAGAAAACAAAAAACATAACTGTGTGCTCAGTCTGCTTCAGCGATGACCCAATGTGTGTTTGCACAAGGAAGACTATAGCAGGTGTATGGGTGTGAACATTTTCATGTGAATTAGACTGTCAGCTCAACATTTCTGTAGTTATTAATAATGAAAAACATTGCAGTGACCCTTACATGTTTATAAACTTAACAAAAACCCAAACATAACTCTGTTTTTACTGAAACAAAAACAGATTGAGGCATAAATCGATATGAGCAAACGTCATGGAAGTTACCAACACCTCAGGGTTTAAAAGGCCAAAAGTGTTACTGATGTATTGCATTTAAAGACAAGCAAAAACTCTTCTGTCACAAAGCGTGAATCTAAACAAGGAGAGAGATGCTCACTGCTAAACTTCAGCCAATCACGTCTCCAATGAGCGGCTGTAATTAGGGAATGAATGGGGAGTTGTTGGGTTTTTTCACCTTGGCATGTTGTTGACACTTTGATCTCAGAGTCAAAGGCAAACAGTGTTGATATATGTATTTATATAAATACCAAAATAGTACAGTATAAATATAAAGATTCTGTGTGTGTATGTGTGCACGCACAGTTGTAAATGGTATCTAAGCTTAGAATAAGAGTGTGTGGTGTGTGTGTGTGCGCTTGTGAGCCAGTGTTAGGACAGGATGGAGAGGATTAGAGGTGAGGCTTCCCGTCGCCAACCTCGTGGAAGAGTGAGGTGTAAAACTCTGGCTCCAGCTGCTTGTTGCGGTAGCGCTGGATAATCTCTGTTATTTTATGTTTTCGCCTCACATGTGGAGGGTTGTACAAGTCACTTTCCAGGCGCTTCCGTCTGCACACGTTGATGACAGTTTCACGCACAAGAAACCCTGGAAGGCATTTTAAAAAACACGATTTAGAAATAAAATGGAACACATTTCAAGAAATTGCTTAATCCTGGTAAAATTATGTGCAGAAACTTGTTAAAAACATTTTTAAATAACAATTTTTACATGCACAGAAACACAGAATATCTTCCATTTTCTGAAGTAAAAAAACAACTTAAACTTACTAACTGGAGCACATTTATTTCCTGTGAAATTCAAACATCTGTCGTAAGTTTTTAAAGCAAGCCAACAATTAGATGAACTGACAATTTGCTGAGATGCATTAAAATATTTTCCTTTTTTCCTGAGTAGAAGAAGAAGAAAAACAAGTAAAGTCAATTAAACTCGTAAGATCTGCTTACCTAGAGCTCGGCGGCTGACAACCATTCCATCCACAAGAGGAATCACCATCCCAAATTTACCTACAGCTCCATGCAGCCGGATCCTAAAGAGTCCCGTCTTCAGAGGGTGAATGAAAATCAGAGGAACGTCCTTTTCTAGTAACCCTGACCTGCAGCAAGGACAACAGGAAAAGTTTGGCAACACCTGTAAGTTTTCTGAAACGATACTCTATTAGTTTTTTAGTAAAATATGCAAGTAGGAGAACGGACTAGAGCAAAACTTATTAATTTTAGGTAAAGATGTGGATATTCTAAATTAAAACTTGAAAACACAGCATTAGCCTCAGTAAATGGTGCAATGAGAACTCTTGTTTTACAGAAAACTACATAGATCTTACTACATAGATACCCATCACATAGTATACATATATACTTGTACAACAAATACTTGATTTATTAATTTTTTCCATTAAGTTATTTTACCACATTAAATCCGAAAAAGATAAAAGTTTTTATTAAGGTATTAATGCATTTATAGAATCATGTGGATAATCTATTGAGACCAAAAGCAACATCGGTTTCATCCATTCCCCTTGAAGCTCTGAATCAATGTTAGCATGTTTTTTGTTTTGATGGCTTTGTCCTGCCATCGCTGGGAAAACAACTAAATGTTTAAAAATGCAGAGAGAGGTTTTAAATCCATGTAAACCTGCACAAGCAGCTGTTTCCACCCTTTAAAATGCCTCAGATTTCCCAGTTGTAGTGTGTTAAAGAACCCAGAGCAAATGAACATACTACAAGAACATACAGGCACTCTGTGACATTTCGAAAACATTTAGAGAATTGTAATTAGCATAACTAAATTATATATGTCATTGTAGAAATTTCAACAAGTAGCCTCAATACTGGGAAATTGTTGTAAATGTATTTTTCATCCAGAAAACTTCATTTACAAAATATTTATCACTGTTCTGCTGCATTTCATTTTTCTGCCTGTGTTTGCACACACAATATGACTACTTCCTGTTTTGCACTGCAGGTTTGAGCTCAGCTTTGCAAAACAGTTTTTTCTTTCTTCCTTTTTGCACCCGACCAAAACCAATTCATAGAAGACAGGTTCTTCATAGTGGTAAACAACATGTGCTTTGAGTGTTAACTTCTCAGTACCTGCAGGAAGTGCTGTTGCTCATGCTAGCCTCTAAACCTGTACTGGTTTCCGCCAAAAGATCAGACAACGGGAAGTTCTCTAGAGACACAAAAAACAAAAACATACATGCACCAGTTAATTTAGCCCAAAAACAAACTGTGTATTTTACACCATAAGGTTTAGTACTTTATAGTAACAGATTCTGAATTTGGAAATGTAACGTCTGAAACTGGGAATGATGACATATTTCCCCAACACCAGAAATGTTTAAAGCCCACCAAGACAAAATTTAAAGAACTTACCAATATCGTCAAAGCGCTCCACCCAGACTACAAACACCTTCGTCTCCGGGCCCAGCTGGGGGTAGGACTTTCCAGCTGACGACCTCTTTGCCTTCACTAAAGGACTCAGCTACAAAAACAAGACTTCAGTGAGTTTTAGGAAACACTACATTTAAAATAAATAATGACAATATCAGCACAGTTTACATACAATCACACGAGTAAGTCTTTACCTTTTTGACAGATTCCAGGCTCTCAGAATGGTTGGGGAACAGTTCCAGTGTGAGACTGTGTTGTTTAGGTACACCAGGCATGAAGTCTGTGTTGGTGTCTGCCTCCACTGTGGAGTCACTGTGCACCGATGACCCCTCTGGAAAACATCAAAAAGCCAGATGTAACCGTCTTGGTTTTTTAAAGTAAACTATATATATTAAAAAAAAGCAACTATTGTCCAAGTTATTGAAAACAAACCTGAACTTTCTGTTAGAGATGGAACAACAAAGGCGATCTCAGTCAGAGCATCAGCATAGTACAAAACCTTCTTCTCTCCGTTGAACACTGACCCTCCTGTGTCCTCGGGCGTAGCTGCCTCCTCTGAAACAACACTGATGTAGTTACAGTACCACTAATGCCATTACCGTACTGTATTCATCTTTAATTCAAGCTCAGTAAGATTACCTGCTTGCTGTAAATCACTGATGTCAAAGCAGGAATTGAGGGACCAGCTGGTGTCTAGGTGTCCTGTCCACCCTGGGTGGCGTCCCACATCCACAGGCCAGCCCAAGGACAACAAGAACTCCAAAAAGTGAGGCTGCACAGTAGCTGACGACTCCACATTCCTCAAGATCTGATTGCACAGAACAGATTTAAAACCAAAATATGTGGACTCCTCATTCACACTACTGAACTTGAAAACAAAAAGTGCTTTCTTTATACCAAATCATTATGTAATATATATAAACAAGGTGTATTCATTCACCTCAGAGCAGCTTTTCTGTCCAGCTCTCACATAGAAAATAAAAACAGTGTCAAATGGTCGGCAGGGAAGCAAGTCTAGGTAGTTGATGTCATCAAAAAATCCTGGCAGAGATGAGTCCAGGCCAATGAGATGAGGAGGTAGACGACTGTTGTTGGGTTCCTATCAATGAATAATAAACATGTATAATTAAAATGAACTCTATCCACATTAACGTCAAAGTTTTATTCTTGTTCACTTGTATTTTCTGAAGAATTTAACTGGTGATATTAAAGAGATATTCCCATAAGTTATTAAAAATGTAACAGACAAGCTATTCTGACCAACCTTCAGTGCCTCTAGAGACAGAAAGCCAAACTGAGAGAGGAAGAGGCGTGCTGTCTGGAACTCCTGTGAGGGTGGAGGGGGTTTGCAGTCCGTCTGTGGGTCTGGGAACGGCTTGGACTTCAGGATTTCCTCACTGTGACGCTCCAAAGTATTCTCATACTCGATCTGCTTGGTCATCAGAATGCGAAGCTTGTCGTGCTGAATTTCCAGCTGAAAAGGAGATTGAACAATTTTATAAACAAGAGATAAAATGTGCCTGATGAATAACAAGAGATAGAATAGTAAAAGTCCCACAACCCAAATGTCACCACTCAGAGTTGATATGAAAACTTGTTACTGGTATCAACAGCAGCTTGAAAGCCAAGTAGACAGATTTTCTTTCAGATTTATTCCTTAGAACTTGCTCAGTCTCATCCAGTTTGACAGCCTTTCAAAAATTAAAAGATTCAGGACTTTTGTTTAAAAACTTGATATTTTACTTGATGATGTTCCCCAAAACTACCGGTACTAATTCAGCACTGGTAAGACTGAACCTAGAGGGGGACGATTACAGACTGAAATAAAATTTACTTTTCAGTGAAGGCACAGGACTGGATTAAGAAAAAAAACAGACAAAAAAGTTTTCACCAAACCAGCTAATCTCATCCTTTTTATAGGAAACACCCAAATGAAATAATACTAGGTTTAAACAAAGCCAACTAAACTTTTTGTTTTTAAAGGTGGACTTTAACACCTTCTACAATTAGTTGCCTTTATTTAAGCCTACATGCCCTGGATGACTAACAACCTTCACCAGTAAATTACCCAAGTGAAATATTTTTCTCTCCAACAACTCACGTGGGGGTAATTACTCATCAGTGTGGCTTCTGAATCATCCTCCCAGCCCAAACAACCCACCTGAGTTTGTACAATAACAAATAACATCAAAAATGACATTTCAGCAAGGCCCTATTTCAGCCATAACACCAAAGAGCCCAGGGCCACCTCATATCTCTTAGTACGCAGCTACTTATATCATAAATAAAGGCTCAATAACAAGGTTCAACAGATAGATGTTCTCTCACCTCCTTACTGACAATATCATCCAGGTCTGGAATACTGACATCAGCTTTAACAAGGGGGATCTTATCAACCTCTTCTGGGAAAGGTCTCTGCTTGACATTGTACTTGATGCCCACATCATTGTTGGGTGTTGGACGGCCCTCAGGAACAAACATCTGATGTGAAAAGAGAGATAGACAGAAACAGAGTAGAGTTGTAATAGAGTGACAGATATGACAACAGAACCATAATTCTAACTGTTTATGAAGTTCATTATAGAGTAATGAGAGCAGACCCTCTGACTGGCCCGCGCTCCTCGCTGTTGATGGAAGAGCTGCATCGTCCAGGCATGTCGTCCAGCTGTCCCCCGAATCAAAACAGTCACTGATGGACTCGGGTCTGTGAGTACAGAATGCTTTAATTCATCAAGAAATAAGACGGCAGATACTTTTAGATACTAAAAGGACAGAAGTTTCTACTTTTATATAACACATAAATTCTAATTTTCTAAACTGATGCGACATCACATCAAAGGGCACATGTTAAGCCACTGACTCTGTTCATTGCCAAGAGGTTGCTCCAGCATCGCAAGGATAACAGAGTTGTCCAGGACAAAGTAGCGGAAATTGCTGACTCCTGTGGCACTTAGTCTGGCATAGCGGATCAGGGTGTCTTCATTTAGCAGGCTGCAGGTGGAGGCAGGTCCACTGGGAGAAGGGAAGGCCCCTAACACCTGCATGATGCTGGGGAACACCATGAGAACCCAAACAAGGGCAAAATATCAAAAATGTGGGTCAGTGAAAGCAAAGCATGTTATTCTGCAAAAAGATAATCAGCACAACAATGAAACAGTTTAAAAAACATGCATGTGTTTGCTTGTTTTCAGCACATCAAGCAATGCACAAAATCTCATGGTAATTTGAGGCTATTTTGCATGTAAATAAGCAAAAATAGTGCTAAAGCACATTTTCAAAATGTGTAAACAAGCCAAGGAGAAAGATAACTGTATACGTTGGAAGACAAAAAAAGATGTAAGATAGAAAAGTACTGTTTACTGCTGTTTGCCTGTCACACCATAGTTTTTTTGTTTCAGAGTATCTGACTGGTTTTAATTAAATCAATCAAGATTATGTTTAAAAAATGTTGATATTTAAAATATGTGCCTATCTATCTACTGCTCCTTATTTGGCCTGACTTTATGCAAAAGACCAGAAGGACTTTGAGATTCAGAAATAGTATTTGCATTTCAGTAAATAAAATAAACATCTACAGTCACTTGTATAAACTTTGAAGTCTCACCAGGACAACGTTGCCTCAGCAGCATCCTTCACCCTCATAGAAGCTGGGTTGTGCTCCTTCTCCCCTTTATGACGAACTTCCTGTTCATGACGGGATTTACTACCAGAGATTCCCAGTTCTACTATCTCCAACACTTCCACTAAACAATCCTGGTACAAAAATGTTAAACATTTTAGTCAAAAAAGCTGTAATTCTCTAAATTCAAGCATATAACCCAATTTAAAGCCTGCTGTTACCTTCTCATCCAACATGTCAGGGTGCTCGGTGAGCCACACGCACAGAAACTGGAAGGCAGCTACGATCATGGAGTGAAGGTCTCTTGATTGAAGAGGAGCTGGACGGCTACACTGATACACGATATAGCCACAAATAGAGCTGACGGCCCGTTTGCGTTCTCCAGAATCTACTCCCACCTTTACCTGTATAACAGAAAAGACACGTACAATAGATGTACTTTAAAGACATACTTTCAGAATGTTTAAAAGCACTGATGCCTAAGAAAATATTACAAATTATGACCTATTTGACAAGTTATTAATTCATGATAAAGTGAAAGTGTTGCCCTGGCTGTACCCCTCTCTTCTCTACAGCACCTTTAATTAATGTGATAAAGTTCCTAATATTTTCTTAATTAAGCCAACTATTCTAAACTTTACTCATTTATTGTGGGAAACAATACATATAACAGTACGCCATTCCCTCAAAAATATACCAGTATATATTTTTTTAATTACTTTAACTGCTCCCAGAAAAATACATTGTGTAAATGCAGTGTTGTAACTCAGAGTTCATCATTCACAGAAACCTCCTGCTGTTGTTCATATCTGTACCTATACAACAGCAAAGACAGCCACTGTGAACAAAAACACTAAATAGCTTCAGGGAGCCATGAGAATATCTCTACATTGAGCTGAACAAGACATTTTCTCCACTAATTAAAACTAATACTTCATTGTAAAAAAAAAAGTAGAATGTAAAGTGGAAGAATGAGTGCGGTGGGAAAATGTGTTGGTCCACATTGAAAAGTGCACACAGTCCAGGAATATATTATGAGCAGTAATTATGCTATTTATTGTGTACAATAGTTTTTCCGTGAAAACCAGCTTAAACTGAAAATACCTTCAGTTAATCTTGATTTTAGTTAGAGGAGATGCATGAACTTTGAGATCTGGAACATCAGAAATGTATCTTTTTTGCTTTATTTATTTTTGTTGTATCCCATTAGTGACGTAACTCTTAATGAAATATTTGTGGAAAAATTCGACATTAAATAAGGTAAATCTGAAGTATTTTAATATTTGAATAAATCACATCATTTACATCACTGAATGTGTCTGTGTGGTGATTTTGTAGAAATACTTTGCCAACAATGTAATGTAAATTTTGTCTTGCTGAGGGTAACAGATCTCATCACAAGAGGTCACTCAAGACACTTGCGAACCAATAGAGATGAGAACAGACATACTTAGCGTTTAAATATAAATATGAAGAAACCTCTGTGTTTTCACACCGTTTAGTTTTACCTTAGCAAGCCCAGCTAGCAGCTCCAGGGCAGCCAGTGAAATGCTCATGTCTTGTCTCCACTGGGAATTGAGTCTCTGTGTAACGAGGTGGATGCTGCGCACCAGCAGACCTGCCGCAGTATCTGGAAGAGCTAGACCATATAACACCCCAAAATACCAAACACCGCAAAAAAAAACATGCAGGGTTAAGGCAACAAGGCTAGAATGTTATACAGGTTAATTGTTCAGGGTGCCCATTTAGTAAATATCTGTTGTTTAAGATAACATGCACTAAAGTAATGTCTGAAAACAGCACAGCACACAATGATTAGCAATATGTATAATAAAAACAAACAACTCTGAATCAGGACTGAGTGATGTCCACGCTATTTCTGTGTGATAAAACATCCCAAAAACATGCATAATTAAAACATCCTAAATTATTCAGTCACTCCTTTCTTAAACCCTGACACATTCAGTTATACAGTATAACATAGGTTTTACCATAATTACTCATAGGCTCACTCATGAAGAATAAACACACAATTAACCTCACAGCACCCTGAACTTTGACAGTTGAACATACTATTTACATATCATTCAACTACAAAATAAGAAAAAAGAGACTAATAATATAAATACTATACAAGACCTACAATTTAGTCTCAGTAGTACAAAGTGAGATCTTAATCAAACTGTTTTTTTTGCTTAGAAACTTTACAGTATTCAGTAAAAACATGTGAGATTTAATGACAGATCACTTACATTAAATGTAAATAAACATTCATTTACATCAATCAGCCCTGAAAAGATTGCTTTTAATTGGCCAACACTTTTTGCAACCAATCATTTAGACAAAATTAATTCAACAATCGAAATATTAAAGGGACAGAACAATGACAGCTAAGGATGGCACTACAAATTAAAATCAGCCTTTATATATATCAAACTTGAACTGAATAATAGAAACAATTAACTTTATTTTCTCCTGTTAGCGCCATCATCATTCTATCCCATAGAGATGAATCTCCAAATATCACAAAAAGTTATCAAACAGCATCACAGAAAACAATAAAATCACCTACAAAGACATTTTACCCAGCGCTTCTTAACTCTGCAAACCACTTTAACCACGTTAGCTATAAAGAATAAATTAGTTCATTAATTTCTTGTACTCATTAATAGCAGGCAGTGAGTACTTTTAAGCCTGTTAAGTGTTATCTGAGCAAAGCAGCATTACTGTTAATGCTAGTTAATGTTAGTTCATTAGAGGAGCAGCTCTCACCATAATCTCTGAGCAACGCCTGTGCAGGACGTTCAGAATCTGGACTGGTGGCCTCTGTGCTGCCTCCACTGGTAAAGCTGATACCGCTGTTGGTACGACTGTGACTTTGAGGCCTCAGTGTCACGTGGCTGCCATCTATACTGCCCTGAAACCACAACAGCAAAGCAATCTCAGTGTCCAGTTCAGGTCAAACTTTTCATGAGAAAACAGGAGAGATCAGATCCTTACAGTTTCAGTTTGTGCCCCTATGGATTCCAACAATGCAGAGTCTTGTACAATATTTAGCATTGCACCTAAAAAAGGAAAATGATTATTGTAAACTGTATATTTAAACAGATGGCTGTGCACTCTGCATGAGGAGTGATAAAGTAACCAGATAAGGAGTACTAGAAGCTGTGATCGATACCCAGGATGAGCTGTGTATTAGTGGGGTCAGTCTCGGTCTGCAGTGCTCCTATGAGGACATTGACTAGACGTAGCCGCAGCGATAGGAAGGACACAGGCTGGTCGTGGGGCCACCCATCCTCCTCACTGTACTTCCCCTCCAACAGAACCTAAAGCACACAATCCACACTCGATCACAAATCCCCAGCTTCAGACCAAGCTGTTAAAATTCTGTCAAAAATCATTAACATTATGACAACTTGATGAAAATACATGTCATTTTTCAATTAAATCTTTGCTTCTATTTATTTATTCATTTCGAACATGTGCATCACAAAAGAAACAATTCATAAGGTGTATAGATCATGTTAATTGAAGTGTTCAAAAAGTAAGTAGGTTGAAGCAAAAGCTTATACGTCCTACTCCTTTCTGCCCAGTTCAGCAAGTCCACACAACCCGAGTCCTCCTGTGCAGTTAGACTAGCACAGACTCATAGAGCAACAGAGCTACAAGTATTAGCACCTGAATACACGTAGACTCATATATACACCGATATGTACAAGGAACAATATACAACCCTAACATACTCATATGTGTATTTTACCTGTATACATACACACACACATACATGCATGTACACACCCAATTATATACACACATTCATTCATTCCTAAACAATGTATCTACATTCACACATAAATCCATCCATATACACACCTATATAAACACCAACATAGATTCACCTCAGTGTTTGAAACCCATAAATACACATATACACATAAGTACACATCTCTTAACCACAGATAGAAATGTGCATGATTATACATTCACCGCCTGCATGCAGTTTGTGAAAATAAAATTTTTGTAATGTTTTTTTTTTTTTACTTTATCATGTTTGAACTTTGCTTTATTACTGGACTCAATCCATTCCATAACTTTTCTCCAGATACTGAAATAAACAAACTCATCAGTGTAGTTCTGACTGCAGGCTGTTTGTAATGAAACTCTCCTCTAAACTGATATCCTCCATCTCTACTGAGAAACAGTTTCTGAATATTATCAGGGAGGACATTTTTTGTTACTTTGAAGATCATCACTGCTGTTTGAAACTGGACCAGATCTGTGAATTTGATCATTTATTAACATCACTGTTTTAGTCCGTTCTTCTGTTTTGGTTTAATGTCACCAAAGAATCTTTCTAGATGCTTTACTGTAAATATCTGATCTGCTGTGTGCTGCTTTTTCAGTTTATCAATCTTTGTTTAAATGGCAGAATCAACACTCATCATGGTCCAAATAAGATTTATATTAAAAAAAAAAACATGAAAGTAAAATAATTAATAGTTTAAAGACAACTTAATATGACTCAAACAAATAAATAATAAGTGTTATAGATAGTAAAATGGGATTGTGGTACTAATCTTTGTCTCATAGACTGTAATAGTTTTCAAACTCATTAAAAATAATCTGAATGTTTGTTTGTTTTTTACAAAAGAAACTATTCCAAAGAAAAAGTTTGAGATTCATTATCAGTATCGACCTAATGAAGATGTTATCAAATTCATGGGAACATATACATTTGGATGGCTGTGAGCATGTGTTTGTTTAAACCAAAGGGCAAAAGAGAGACCTGTAATTTTGAACAAGTTTTTGTTGGATTTGCAACAAAAAAATATCAAAAGTTGCTGCAACTATTTGTGTAAAAAGTAAAGTGACATGACAGTTAAAAAAGGGTTAAGAAAACTGATCTGTTATGCAACCAAAAGTCACCTAAATGCAAAAACTTCCCAGTCCTATACAGAACTTGTTTTTTTAAAGAAAAAAATAATGGAAAAAAATATTTGTCTTGTCTGCAAAGCAAACACTATGTCAATTTGGCAAAACACACACAATTACATCTTTTACAAGTAGTGACCTTTAAATATCCTAGGAAGAGAGTTCCAGGACAAAAACAAAAAACAAAACTCATTAAACCCTGCATTAAACATTAAAAGCTCCAAAAGAAACAAGACAAAGTGTGAGAGGTTACCTCTGATTTGATGTTGCCAAAGTGATGTGGCAGCGGCAGCATGGCAAGAAGAATGTTAATGGAAGCTCTTCTCAAGTCAGTGGGATTTACATACATCTTGAATTTGGACAACTCCCTAAAAAATGTCAAAAAGAAAAAAGAATCCTCAAAAATGATTGAAATAATAAAACCTGGCAAAAATCTTTTTGGTTTTTTTTTTACTAGTAAATTATAATACAATGAAACAAAACATGTAAAAAGTCTATCTTCTATTAGATTAAAACAGGTTTAAGAAGCTTCCAGTCTAACCTGTCTGGCACAATAGTCTCCAACGCTGCTATAAAATAGGGCACGACAACATTGATGCCTTTCAGGTCGGTACAGAAGAGAGAAGAAGAGTTAAGAATGATAGAAGCCAGGACTGGTCTACAGATGAAATCAGAAATCTGGAGACCCTGAATCAGGACCATGTAGAACCTGCAGAGGAACAGAAAAATATTATCCAACAAAGCTGTAGTTACAGATAATAAACCTTAATGGGAGTAGAATCTGCGTCTGTGGAGCTGACAATTAGCATTGTTACAAAAAATCTACCTGGACAGGTAAACAGGAAGAATTTCCTCTCCAGTTTTTTTGCTACAGAAAATGCGACAGAGTGTCCCACAGGCCTCCGCTCGTCCTGCCTCGTAGCTCTCAGGAAACTCATTGATATCAAACAATGGGTTCGGCACCATGGAGTCGGTGGACATTTGGGAGCCCTTCCGTCTCAGCTCCAAACTCACTTGAGTGGCTATCGCTGCAGGAAGCGTGAGAAAATAAAAAAATAGAATGAAAGGACCTTGAATTGTCACGTGGTCGATCGCAGTCATGCATGTATGAGTGACAAGCAAACAGATATATCTACTGTAAGTAAACAAGAAAAGGTAACAGTAGAGATCTAAAACGTAAAAGCAAAAAAGCAGACATTTATTCACTTTCACAAAAGAGAAGAAAAACTTAAATGATTCCAAACTGACACTCACATCCTTTGAAAGCATTCGGTTAAGGAAACTCTGACACAAAGAATTTGCCGTACAAGTTCAACCAACCACTGTTACAAACATTTAGTGCTAAACCGTGTCATTCACTTGCATGCCCACAATGCAAAGTCCCTGTGTCAGCTTCCTCGGTGTTGCAATTATATGACCGTCACTTAAAAGTACAAATCATTCACTTCATGCACCGAGGCACGAAACCAATAAACTCAAGTAAAATGACGAAACAAAAATAAATTATAAAACATTAATGCTGAAGTTGAGGGGGGAGGGGGGTCTGAAACGCAGTAATACAGATTAGCATGAATTTAAAAAAATTAATATTATGAGGTGGTATTATCAAAAACTGGCAACATTATGGCTGAGACAGATGGTCAGTTGGTGAAATCCATTTCATCACCTCTGGAGAAACGCTGGAAGAATGCTGGTAAACTTTCATATATGACAAGGAAAGGGGACATAAAACGATGGTGATAATGGCAATGATCATGAGGAATTCAACTGAAAAGCAGGAAGATTTGTCAAGAAATGCAAATCAAGTGAGAAAAGAAAGCTGCCATTCCTACTTACAAGATTTATAAGAAAGGAGAATTTGGATAAAAGAGGCTGCAAGATAACAGAAATAGTGGAGAGAGACAAAAATCAAAGCAGATCCAGTATTTTAGGATCAATTCATAATCAGGCATCAATTGTTTTTTGTTCTCCTCAGTACATGACTTTTGACCCATTACAACTAGTGACAGTAATCAGACATGGTAGACACGTGCAGGACACTACACCAAAAAGAGAAGTAGAAATGGAGAGCCAAAAATCAGCCAAATTTATTTGCAAATAGTAAATATTCTATGTGCTGTCACTAACTCCTTTGGAAATTATTTTACAAACAATAGGACTGTAATGAATCCTTCATATTAAATTTCAGCCTGTATGTCCTTTTAGCCAGGTTAATAGTTTATAGCTGGAAATGGATTAGAATCAGATGGAAATCTTATATGTGGCCACTTCTAACCAAGCCCTCCACACACAGAAAGGCACGACGACGTTTCTGAGAAAATGATGGAAAAAAGGGAAACGTATCCCAACAACAGTCAAAAAGAACAACACCACAAACACGAAACTCCACAAAAAACACGTACTAATGAACAGCAGTTTAACAAACACTTGCTCATGCACGACTGGAATCCCATTAGCCATTGCTTCACTTTCTTACCGGTCATGCTGGGGTCTCGGCTGAGTCCGCTGTGGAGTTTACAGTGAACCAGAGCGGCGTCGAAGAGCCACTGACCAAAAAGGTTGAGGATGCTGTTGACCTTCGGCCGTGCTGGGGCCGGCAGAGGCCGAGACTCCAAACTACTCTGGGTGGGGCTGGAGAGCAGGGTCGGGGAAGATGTTGGTTGTTGTTGCTGTTGTTGTTGTTGTTGCTGCTGCTGCTGCTGGGATGCTTTGGTTGGTTGACTACTGCCGCCCTGCAGTGTGGAGAGAGGATAGATTAATATATCTGAGCTTTAACCAGTCTGACAAATTCAACAACTGATTACAAAATGAGAGAACTGAATTAAAACCAGAGTGAGAGTTGATAGACACACACTGATTTAAACAAAAGAAATGTGCTCTGATGCATTACATGATTCAATTTTCCTAACTATGAACTAACTGACCACTGAGACTCTATATTCACAGCTAGACTTACTGTTGAACCCTTGCTTGCGGTTTTAGTGACCACCACATGTCGCTGCTTGCGGCTGTGAGGCGGCGTAGTGTTGGCGATGGACGGCGGTGGAGACATGCTCATTCTGTTTACGGGGGTGGGCGGGGCGCTGTCAGCCCTGGGACGTGATATACCTGTTAGGGAAAAAAAGCAGAACATGCAGGGTAAAAACTCCTTTTACTCCTACAGCAGGAGTGAAGGGATTAACTACTCACAACAAATGATTTGGTGAAAAAGGTGCGAGTTAATCAAAGATGATCTTCATTTATAGACATGCAAAGAAGTGGTTAGATATAAATCACAGAGAGTTGAAATTCATCGATCTGTAGTGACTATTTATGCCTGAAGAAGGCCACCGTTTATGATCTTGTGGTGCAGTTTGAATATCCAGGATCTTTTATTTTGCTGAGCAACAAAACCCACAATGCTTAAAGCTCCAGTGTGCAACATTTAGAGCAATCTACTGGCAGAAATGAGAAATATTTAAATTACCATGTAAAAAAGGGACTTATTGTGTTTTCATTGCCTTAAAAATTTCATTAAAACACAAAAACCCTTCAGAACACTAATCGTTACTACAGTAGCCCTGAAGGGACAAAACAAACACTGGCTCTTTTTTGTGGCCACTTTAAAAAGTAGATAGGGGGTTTAGTAGGTTGTAATTATCACTACATCCCACACACTGGACCTTTAATATGATCACCACAAATAAACAAATCATATATCCAGAGTATTTCATTAAATGATGCATCAGCTGATGTCTGTACCATGAGAGAGCAGCACTGGGCAAAAAGAGAACACCCTCTCACGTACGTCTCTCTTTTCAACAGAGACACCTACAGTATAAAGAGAAAAATACACACTGACATGTTTTTACCCAAAAGGTTTTTTAAATGATAGAATTCAAAACCTCCATCTTAATTTTACTGAGAATCTGTGCCAAAATATAATCTGAAAAGAAGAAAAACACTGAAAAAAGAAATTAGTGCCTAGATATACCTTTAATTACATAAAATACCGGTAATTGACATTTTGGTTGGCTTTTTCTTCTAAAACTCCTGTCAAACATTTGCATTAAATCAAAAACTGAAATTGAACTGGAGGTTAAAGCTGATATGTGGAGCATTTTTCTATGTATCAAAGTTTTATAAATGTTTCAAATTATATTTCAGTTCTAAACTATGATCTAGTTCCACAACACGTCATTCTTCTGAAGACTCTCCTATAGACCCCTTTGAACAACGCAGTTTATGCTCGGCTTAGAGGTCGGAGCGGCGCGCTGTGCGCACACGCGTGTAGAGGTGGGGCTTTAGAAAACGAGAGGAGGGTGGATTTTAAAAAATGCTCTCTTGCTGAAATGCTCCACATATGAGCTTTAAGAGGTTTGTGAGACCATTAATAAATATATGAATCAGCTGCCGGATTGTCACTTAACAGAAGGTATCTCTATTAGTTTATCATTTTTAAAGGCAAAAAGATATTTGGTTATAATAACTAGACTGTTTAATTTGATTAAACATGTAGAATGGTAATATTTTCATCTGCTTCCATCCAACACCGCTTCAATTTACACAACAAATGTTTACCTGTCTTGCTAATGTGATTTAATAGGGGTTCTATTTAATGGATGACTGATGTGCACACATTGCAGCTTTCTGTCACTTCCATAGGCATTTCTGAATGTACTGTAAGGAAAATTAATGGAAAAATTAACCAACGTCTTAATGCTTTAACAGGCTGCTGAAGTTGCACTTTATATTTGGATAAAATACAGTTTAAAAAAGAAATGCTCATATAATTTAAAGGTTCTTTTTAATTCTTCTCTAGGTGACAACTTAAATGCAAAGTAAAACCTTACCGGCTTTAAACTAAACGTAGTAAGATCTTAGATTCTTGTCATTTAGCACAAACTTTGTCATTTACGTAAATCAGTTTTAAGTAACAACCAGCTGAGTGATTCATCTTAGTTCAGCAGATTCTTACCCAAGAAGGCATCTACTAGACAGCTGATGCCCCTCATGGCCCTGAAGAAGATCTGGGGTAGCTGCTTCAGGCATGGATGCAACACTACTTCATGAGGAATCCCACTCGAGTTCAGAAACTGTTCTTGAAACTTTGGAGTGGTGCTCACTATTGCAGGGTTGCTCAAGTCCACTGGGTTGCTACAAACAAACAAAAAAGCAGCATATTCATGGCAAAATGATAACAGATCACGTTATAATGCAAAAAAATTAGGGCCGGGAATCGATTAAAATAAATTAACTAATTAATCGCAAATCTGAACAAAATTAATCGCAGTTAATCGCATTTAAAAATTAATCGCAATTAATTGCATTAAAAATTAATCGCAATTCATCACTTCTTTTCAGAAAAAAGAAATTACATGTAGTTTACAATGTCCAGCCATGAAATATGCCAAAATGTTTTAAAAATAATTTTTAAAGCTTTTATAATTTATGAAAAAATGCATTTAAATTGCATTTCAGTTCAAAACAGTTGAAAAACAAAAATTCCAAAACTGGACAGACCCTAAATACAGTACTTTATGAATCTATTTGTTTATTTTATGTACAATTTCAGAAGGGTGTTGTTTTAAAATAGTAATAAAAGATTTCCAACATGTGGAAACACTATGAGAGAATCATTTTTTGCAGTGTTCAAACTGAACCTCGGTCTGCCTCGTTTTCAATGAGGGGTCCGAGTCACTCAGGTCTCCGTTGTTTAAAGACTAGTGTGGGAATGGGATCGCCTGGGTTGTGTACTGGTTTTACTTTTCAGATAGGGGTAGGGTCTGGGTTTCTCGTACCGAGCCGAACTGAAACCTCCGCTCGGACCTCGGTGTCAGACCGGGACTACTGGACCCGTAACTGCTCCCTGCTGAACTGAACTGAACCGGACCGTACGGCGGAGAAGGAGCAGGAATAAATCTAAAGGCTAGAGACTGTCCAGTTTCACCGCTGATTACTTTTGGTTTTCACGGTGAAAGGAGCGGAGAGTTCCGCGACCGGGTAGACCGGTGAACTGATGACATCCGAAGAAGCAGGTAAGGTGAGCTGGACCCATACGAATGATAAAGGGAGGATATTGACACAGGCTGGGAGCTGTCTGAGAGTCTGGGCAGCAGGAAATCAGGCTGACAAGCGCTCCGCCTTGCTTCAAACACAAGTTGCGTTAATTACGTTAATTTTTTTTAACGCGTTACGTCTTTCAAATTAATCAAGCGTTATTAACGTGCTAAAGTCCCGGCCCTAAAAAAAATATCAAATGAGACAGCAACAGAATAAGAAGAGATGCATTAAATTATAAGAGGAGGGAAAACACGCAAACAAAAGGTCAATTATTAAGGCTTAGATGTAGTAAAAATGTTTTAAGGAAGTACAACTTCCACTTCCCTTTAATAAACGTGAATAAACAAAGTCATTTAAAGCTATTTGTTTTTCAGGTGAAAAATGAAGAAGAAAAAAAAGACTTGTAATGCATTATGCACCCGATCATGTGGAGAAAGCGATACCACGTCTGTGCCACACAGTCATTGTCCATCTCTAAAGGAATCACGTTGGTGTCCTCATCAGGAACTTTGAAAGGTGGGAAGGATGGTCCATGAGTAAACCGCAAAAGTCTGTATTTGTCAAAAAGAGACAAGAATACACACATTGATAAATTAATAATGAACCACTGCTATTATGATCATCAGTGCAATTATTTTTATTTCATTACTGAATTTCGGCAACGAATTTAATCAAATTCATTTAAGCAACAGCTTTAAAATCCCAGAATAATAAACTGAAACCATTCTTACCTTGAAGTTAGAGCACAAGCAACTCTGCTCCATTGCTCTATAACAGGAGGGTGATGTCTCCAATTGGACAGCATTTCTCTTGCCGTCTTCCAATATGGCGGCGTGGGAAAGCAGCGTGCACATGCCAGCAGCCACACCTCAAACAGAACTGCCATCAATTTCTCTGCCAGCTTCTCTGCAACCCCCACTAAAACAAGAGGCAGCATTAGACTACAATTATTTATCAGAACTTATAATGAATGAAAGGGTATAACTTAAAGTGGGGCTTACCGCCAACCGACGGCGGAGCAAGCAGCGTGTCGTTGATACGAAGCAGGAAAAGCAGCAGCACCTCCCAGGTTTCCCTCGCCATGGAAACCGACTCTCGCGCCAGCTTCTGGACTGCAGTCAGAACCTGCTGGCAAAGCCTGATGTGGTTCAGACTATGCTGTTCAGGCCTGGAGGTAGAAACAGTCAAGTTTAAAAAACACATTATAGAAATGATGAGTGGTTCATAATAAATCATCTATTTGGTACAAAACGCACATTTAAACAGCAACCATTCTGCATTCTGTATCTAGTGTCAAATACTCCTGCACCAGCTGCAGAATGAAAAAGTTTTAACATTTATTAAAAATGTTAAGATCTTCTGAAAACCACTTACCTTGGCACAAAGACATTGTAGAGATGTTTGAGAATGGTCTGGATGTACATATTGGGTTCCCTCACCACAGGCTGTGGCATCGAGTCCCGAGGCGACACTAGAGCCATCATCCAGTCTGTGTACACATCCACACACAGCTTGACAGTGTCCCCCTCTAAGGGAAGGGTCAGGCCATAACAAAGTACTTCCATGGTCCACTTCACCTGAGAACAAGGATTTTTTTTTACAGAAATGAGTGATTGGTTTATTGTGGCGTTCAGTTTTTCAGCACATCACAAAGGTTAAGTCCACTGCTTATACGACCAAAAACAATTTCAGTAGCATTTCTACGAGATAATACAACACTGTATTGGCAGCCAGAGCGATCCCACATGGGTCATAATGAGTTTAGCATTCCCAATTTACTGTCAAGTAACAATCAAGGCCAAAGGTTTAGCTTAAGATGAGGAGAACTATAAAAAATACACAGCTGCTGCTGTCTTATAAAGTTTCTTTGACAACTGGTCAAGTAAAAACAGAGTGGATTTTAAAACACTGTTGATGCAGAAAAATAATTATTCTGTGATACAAATAAACATCAACCCACTGGCAAAAAAGATAAGAGAAAAGGCACAGAATGTTTCACCTCTCAAGTTCCTCATATCACATCACATTAGTGATTTTTCCACCACATTTAAGCTAAATATTTTCATTTAAGTCAACCTTTAATAAAAACAAACAGCTCTCCTTTACTAATTTCCTTTAAAGTATGTCATGAAATCTCAGTGTTTAGTTTACAAAGAAGTCAGAGTGAATCAGTAATTCAAGGTCCATCTGATTCTGAACGTAAGGCAGTTGCAGGCAGCACTTCAAATGCTTTGTGCACCAGAGGATTATTACTGGAATATTCTTAACCCAACACAGCTACTCTCAGATCACTATCTGACATATGCTGCTACACCATTACTGAAGCTACAGTCTCACGATAAGCCCTGCTCTATGCTAGCACACAGCAGTGTGTGCCATCAGACTTTCCAATCCATTGTTTGCTTTCCATACAAAGCACAAGGGGGACTTTTAAAAGCTGCTGGGGTTTTTTTGCCCAATGGACACAAAATAACATGAAAATGAATCTGGCTTTAAATAAGCAGTCAGGATAACACAAATGGGTTGAATCAAAATATGCCAAAATCTTACAGACTGGCTCAGAACAAAAACAACAATATTGTATGTTGTTGTTTACCACAAGTAGTTACAAAATTGCGACTTGCCAAGCCTTTATAAAATTAAATACACAAAGCATTCTAAAAAATAAAAAAAAACATGGATATAAACAGATGAATTCTGATCATTTTGAATGATATGTTTAGAAGCTGAGAATAAACTGTAGATCTTTACTCTTTAAACCTAACAAGTGCCGTACAAACTGACACCGTAGCACTTAGCATCTCTCTTTCCTTTGCATAGCAGATTAACTACAAAGGAAATATTCCTAAGTAGAAGGTATGACTAGTGTAATGGAACATAATGGACTTCAAAAGCTGGACTCTTTCACCTAAATGTCAGATCTATGTCTAAACACAAACTCATCTTGTTCCTTTACTGAAACACAAGGAACTAAGAAGTTGGTTTGTATAAATTAAAATCAATGATGAATAAAGAAAAATAGAAAGAAGTTCAGTTTTGCTTCAGAGTACAGCAGACCTCAGTGTGGTCTGAATATTAGGCCTGGCAACAACAAAATAAGCACTAACACAACATAGTGCTGGGGTTTGACCCAAAAATGTTTCTTCCTTTAACAGAATTTATGGAAGAAACCCTTTGAAAACCTTAAGTGCAGAACTAGTAGAAAAGGACAAACTGTCAAAATGATGTGTTAATGGAATTAAAACTGAAGTGAACCTGCTGTTTTAAATTAGATATTTTTATAACCTGATCCACAATTCAGTGTTCTTTGTCCTTAATGGACTCAAAGAACTGAAACCCACCATGAAATAAACCAGTATTCTTAGATTTACCTAGTGATATTTTGATTAATTCTTATTAAATATTCAAGCTTAAATGTGACATAATTGTGTGAATATGTTTTGCATTTCACAAACGCCTATTAGGTCAGATAACTTGAACTATTCTGACATTTAAAATCGTTTTCCCATTCTCTGATGTATTAACAATGCCCAGATTTGCCTTTACAATTATTTTCCTAGCTGAAAGTTACTTAAATGCATTAACAAATTAATTTTTAAAATACTCTTCTGATAGCACACTATTGGGGAAGTTGTGTTAACTGATTGTGCCAGTTAAATATATTGACATGCTTCAGTGACACCCCATTAGCCATATACGGGCAGAGTTTCAAGGCCAAAAGGACTCCAGGGATTGTAGTGGAAGCTTGGCAGAAACATTTTCAAGTATTACTTCCTTTAAAGTATAAACCCAAAATGGTCCACTGTCTTACCTCTTTGTCTGTTTTGAGGATGTTCTCTGTGGCGACAGGGCTAACAGCTGTGCCCAGAGGCTTGACCACAGCATTTGCCACCTCTGTGCCCACACTGGTGGGATACGTGTGCAGAACACTGAGGTGGCCCTGGTCACTTTGCACCACTAACTGCAGCGAGCGCCACTCGGAGTACATGCTGCTGATGTCGGTTGCTCTCTACTCACACCTCTAGCCTCCTACCTGCAGGCACAAAAATCAAATGGTTATTTTATCAGATTGAGCTAGAAAAATGCAAATTAACTATTTAGTTAATCAGAAATTTAGCAAGAATTCAGCAGTGACGCATATCTGAGGGACATTCATTTTAAAACTGTAAATGTTGCTCTGCTGACAAAGAAATACAGTTCAACTTCACCTAGTTGAACAGGTTTCTGCATATAATCTCTCGCGGCTAAACACTAAAGGTGCAAGATCAAGACGTACAACAAACATCAGAAAATTATTATTTCGCATTAGTAAATCACTTGACAGATGCCGATTTAAGCTGGATATAAACTACAAGAAAATAAAAAGCTATAGCTTCTAGATGTACACTTTACCAGCAACCAGACTAGATTGTTATTAACGTTTCGTCCTCACTGTCAAGTAAAAACCGCATATAAATACCTACTGATGGTTTGTGTCCTGAAAGTTTAAAGGAACTAAATAAGTAAAACCTTAGGGACAACAAGCAGAAGAATCACAACCAGGAAACGCAGCTCGTTAGCATTGGCTAGCATATAAATATCTTCATCTTGCTATTGACATTAGCCGAAGTTAGCAGCTGGGATGCTTAAATGCTACGAGACCGTCAAAAAAAAACTATCACCGATAAAAGCAGTCTGCTATATATGTACCCTTATTACTTGTTTCACACTATGTTGCATTTAAGTAAATGCTACAAGCTAGGTAATGTTCGCTCTGTTAGCTTCTTCGTTGACATTAGCTCGCTATCTGAAGGCTAACCCCCCAACTTAGCAAAGTTAGTGGCGTATGATTACAAGCCAAGTAAACTGAATTTTGTGTTACCTGAAACAACTGGAAACGTTGTCATAACAGAGGTCTATAACTCGCAGTTTGTGCTTTCTGTGTAACCTGGTCTAAACCATAACAGCCTCCATCTTCGCAATGTCAGGGTTTGACGGGCTAACGGGAAACAGAATGGTGTTGTGCCGAAAAAAGTACCCCTGTCGTGGGAAGCATATTTCAGAAAGGCACCCAGCTGCAGACAACTCGTGATATTCAAGTCATTGGTTTTCAGTAAAAAATAAAATAAAATAATAATAATAATAATAATAATAATAATAATAATAATAATAATAATAATAACAATAATAATAAAAAGAAAAATATCTAAAATTAGTTTATAATGATAACTACTACGCAACTTTATGCGTAAGACAAAGATGACGGGGTGGGAAGTGTTGACTAAAAAAATGCCAAAGCAAATATTCTTCTTTTTTTTCCCTACATAAAGAAATGAAACAGCTGCAGATAGTTGTGTTCTTAAATTAGTGAATGAAAACACAAGCCGGCGAATTGTCTTTACGCGTACTGTAAATAAAACTTCCCATGATGGGGGTGCTTTTGAAGACAGGGGTGCTTTTTTCGATAGAACACCGGTGGTTTACGCCCCCTAACGTTTGTGCATGCAAATGTGCCTGAACGTAGAATTTGAAAGGCTGAAGTGAACCAGTCAACACACTAAATTATGTCTAATTTAGGTTTTTATCTCAGAAACTATAATTATGTTTAAATATAGGCTACAAAGAAGAAAAAAACTTACGCAATACAGGTTGAATTTTTTTTTCTATTTATTGGAAGATAATCAGAACCAGCTTGAATCCACACCTTAAAATTGCTTCTATTCTCTTGATGGGGAAGCATTTAGGTTACAAGTTAGAAGATAATGACAACTGTGTAGTGTATATGGGCTTGCTTCTGATTGTGTGTCTTTATGCAAATTCATTTATGCAAATCTAGATATTTAATGCAACTGTAATCATTTTTACTTTTTCTATATTTTCATTACTCTGCAGATAGAAGCCCCTGAGACAAAAAAGTTTTCTGTTTGATGATGATAACATAATCTGTGATAAAATCTAATTAAATTCTAGAAATAAAACAATACAGTTTAGGGTCTTGTGCGTTTGAGATAAGTTTACACTTGTCAGCTAGACTTTTTCTACTATTATTAAAGGAAATTAAATGTAAGACTGAGTTTTCCTATTTTTTGTTTCATTTAACAAGTAAAAAGGCAAACACTTTATGTGATTAATAAACACACCTTAGATATGACACTGATTTTTACAAAGAACATCCTCAGTCCATGCAATAGAGACTAAAATGACTAACTTTAGCCTTTTTATGAATCAAGTAAAACAACAACAAAAAAGTGCGGGATTGTGTTACAATAAATTGCATGCTGTACAAAATAAACATGAAACCTGCAGGGTAACTTATCATTTCAGACATTCTGCTTTAAAACTAAAGTAGAAGTTGACTTTAATGTATAAAATATGACTTTTTTTACTCCAAATCATGATATTTTCATTGTCATCTTGAACACTTATCATATAATATTAAAATGCACTACAATATCTAAACATACATGTTAACTGATTTTATTGAAAGCCTGTGTTAGATTTCAAAAGAAAGCATCAAACAGAAAGTGATGCATTTGCTCTGAATGCATCAACATTAGTAACAAGCCATTAATGTTTCTGACAGTAGGAGGCAGCAAAGCTGAGCTGTAAATGGGTAACAGTCTTATAATGTAAACAGGATGTCTCTGAATACTCCAAGGTGTTAATTATTATACTTACACAATTCTTAATACATAAAAATGAGATATGGATTCATATTCAGGCAACGCAACATGACTCTCAGTTACAAGCATCTGTACTATGAACAGTATTTCTCTCTCAGAACATGTGATTGGTTTGTCTTGAAAGTTCAAAGCAACTGAAGATTCAAATGTCCCCGAGACACATGTTAATGTTACCCACTCCAGTGTACACAGATAAACTTTTAAATATATGTTGTAAAGAGAGAGAAGACACTAAGTATAGGTTTACAACATTATTTATAGTAAACGTGTATCAGATGTTCAGTGTTAGCTGGGTTCTTTGGACACATGGTGAACATATGTGGTAGACACTTTTCCCAAAACAAGCCAGAAAAAAAAATCATTAACAATCCCAGCTTGCCCTGCTCAGAGGCTTCAAACCAGATCCAACAAATCTTCAGTGATAAATCTAACATTAGCGACAGGTGACAACCAGATGAGATCATAAACACAGAGGAGCAGATAATACTTTGTGTTGCAGATTTTAACAGTCAGCATCCATATCATCCTGCAACATTCCTAAATGTCTATGACTTCCACATGAGCGCCCTGTGAGCCAAACCACATCTCTTCTGGAATATATCCACAGAGGAGAGAGGCATGCTAAACATTATGGATGGAAGTCGGCATTCTTCTCGTCATCCTCCCTCCATGTTTGGTAAGGTGCACGTGCAGTCAGAGGGTGCTATGACAGGTAGCCATAAGCTAAAGCATCTAAAGGGAAGAGGGGAACAAACACACATTCAAACTTTTAATAAAAGGGGAAGAAAAGGTGATGCACACTTATTTGCATAACATCTTTCACCAACAAGGATATATCAAATGAATCCAAAGCAAAAAAAAAAACATATTTTTAAAGTAATTCTGCTAGTTTCGTTTCCTGGAGGTACGCTTATTTGCTGCATGTTCTAGAAAACTGTGAATTTTGCCAAAAAATACTACATAAGCTAATTAAATTACAAGCGCAAACTGTCCTTTATATGGGGAAAAATTACTACGAAAATGTAAAACTTGTAGACAAGTCTGCATATTTTCCACTGTAACCATTAAATGCATTAAGGCAGTGTTAAGTTTTATTTAGTGAGAAAAAGAAATGTTATTCACAGATCAACAATGAAATAAAAACTATAAGAATGATTAGAAACCCAAATAAATATTAGTCTACTTTAACAACTTGTAGTTTTAAACATCCTAGCAAATCCTAACTTTTCATGAAGTGCTCCCTCTTCACTCACTTGACTGAAACTCTGCCGTGCAGCAGAGTCCTTCTCCCTGAGCTGTACGATAAATGGGTGACACACACACTCTAGCCGAAGGGGGGAGGTGTGTGAGTCGTGTTGACAGAGAATCAGGTGGCAAATAGAAGGAGGAGCGCTGACTTGGGACTGAGCTCTGCTGTGCTTCCCAAGTGAGCCAGTAGCCCTTCAAACCATCCACGCTGCCCCTCCAGTCCACCTGCACCGAATCACTTCCCACTGTGGTCAGCTGGAGGTCTGCCAGGGCTGGAGTTACTGGACAAGAAAACAAAACAAAAATTGTCATAATATCACTGTGCACTGATTAGATCATGTTTCTTTGCAAGCTCACCTTCTTGAGTGCACACTTTGACAGACATTGCCTTCTCCTTTTTCGAGGTGTACAAGGCGGTAACAGTGACCAGGTATGTGGTGCCTGGTTGGAGGTTCATCAGCTGAGTAGAGTTGTGTGTTGGGCCTACTGTGCGTCTATGGACCTCGCCCCCGGGCAGGGCGGCGTACTCTATGAGGTAGCTTGTGACCGCCTCTGGTTGAAGTGGACCCCAACTCACCCGAACACTGGTTTTCCCAGACTCAGAGACTGTTATCACAGCTGGGCTCGCCACCTCTGGTGTATAGAAAGAAGAAATGTCAGGAAGTAGGAGGACTTTTACTCTCCTTTTTATGGTGCTGGAATCTTCTATTTTCCTAACTGTATAATTTTGTCTTCTTGTAACCAAAACTATTAAATGATTGTGATTTTTGAAAGATTGAAACAAAAAATGTGTTTTTGTTACATAATTCTAGCTAATCCCTGAAAAGAGATTCACAAGCTCAATACAGACGTTATTTTAACCACTCAGAAACAAAAAATACTCAAAACTGCTGTTATATAAACAAAAGCAGCTAATTTTTCAAAGTAAAACTAAAAACAGTAAATTGTTGATGTACTGACATTAACTGAGCACTAAAACTAATTGTGTTAACATACCAGTAGGCTGACATTAATGAAAAGGGAAACAGTCTAACCTGGCTTTGTTTTGAAAGTGACAAAGAGCGAGTTAAAGTGTTGCTCTGCAGAATCCGGCGTCAGTTTGGCGGTGTAGGTGGTGTCGGGCTTCAAGTCAGTCAGTTTAATACTGTTGGAGTCCGCAGGCTGAACAAGTCTCTCGTAATGACTTCCGCCGGTGCTCGGACTAGTCCCAGATCCACTTCCACCACCGCCACCCCCTCCTGTTGGAGCCTGACCAAACTGGATCGCATAGTAACCTGACAAACCGGACAGAACGGGCCGCCACTGGAGGGTGGCCTCTGTGGTGGTGATGTCTCTGACTTGGATGCGCTCGGCTCGGATAATCTCTGTCAAGAGACACGATAGAGAGAACAAATGTTATCGCGAGTACGGGAAATCTATTACAGTCAAGAAACAAGAAATTATTTTGCAGACAAAAAAGAAAGTCAACAAGGAAGGAAGGGAATGCAGACAGCTAAAACTGCTCTGACTTTAGACAGCGACCCACAGCCAGACTTAGCTTCCTGAATGCATTCATAACCCCTGTAATAAGAAAACTTGAAATAGCAAACCCAGTGAGGCCCTGCAACAAAATACCCAATGCCTCAGAGGTATTGATATCCTTGATTACGGTATATCTTTGGGCATTCACCAAGGACGGTGAAACACAGACTGTATTTAAATGGTGCATCAGGTCACATAGCATATACTGTATGAAGTGCCTCTTGTGAGTATTATGGCAGTTATCTAATCCAGTCTGAGCAATGGGCAAACTCCCCAGTCTGTATTTATAAATATATATGTATCATGTCTGGGATGGTGTTGGAGGATGAAGAAAGGGATGTTGAATCATTAACCCATTAATAGATCAGCCTATCGCATTTCACATGCACACCGGCTCTCTCAGTGTCCCGGCATCCTATTTAGAAACACTCTTCAGGAGCATGAGTGGAATTAAGGGGAAACACAGAGAGGTGAGACGTACAGCATCTGGCAGGTCGGTGGGTTGATGGTAGCTGTATGGATAAAGGATGTTTCTCAAAACTATGAATGTGGATTGGGTTTGACAGTCTTTAAAATTAATGTCTCACTTTGTTTTGCTGTTTGGATAATGTCTGCCACGAGTGTAACAGAAAATGGTTATAATACGGTGGATGATACTCCTTTATCCTTTGTGTGTGCGTTAGTGATGTGCGAGTTGTCTTTTATCCCACGAGTACCACAGGTTACCACAGTGCGGGGCAGTTTGGGGCGAGTTCAAATCAGGGGTCACGTTAACGGAAAATTTCCCGTCCATCCATCCATTTTCCTCCACTTATCCGAGGTCGGATCACGGGGGTGACAGCCTGCCAGGCTTCCCTCTCCCAGGCCACCTCGACCAGCTCCACCGGGGGTCCTAAGGTGCTCCCAGGTCAGCCAAGAAACATATCCAGCAAAATTTTCTGTCATTGTGTGTGCGTGTGTGTGTGCTCGCACACGGTAGGACTACGCTCTTATGTAGTGAAAATGACAGCGAGCGACTGCAGCTGCAAAGACAGGCTGAGAGATGTCTGTTTTTCACTCTGTTACCGCTGCAAACGAGTTTAAAAGGTCGATGCATAAGTCACTTTCTCTGTAAACTTTGGGATTTATAAGAAAACGTGACAGAGAAATGTGGTAACTTTGTGCAAACTTTGAACCTTGCATAAGTACATTTTGGAGACGGTCACACTAAATAAAAGCACATTCAGTCAATATTATAACGTGTTTTAATGAGGCAGGTCGGGGTGGGTTGTAAAAGTTGATGCAGCGATGCGGGGGCGGTTTGGTGCGGGTCAGAAGTTTTCAAATGTGCAGGATTGATAAAAACCCAACCTGCGCATCACTAGTGTGTGTTTGTTAGCAAAATATCTCATAAAAGATGGCTGCCACCACTAATCAACATTAGCAAGCACAAAAATGGCTGTAGTTCAGTCTCATTTACAGACAATTAGATAAAAGCTGGTGTGTTAGTTGCTGAAAGTCATCTCCTAAATTCTGAAGGCTAAATGATTGTGTTATTACTTTGTTTCAATATTTTACGTATTATTGGATCCAAGCAGTGCGGAAGTGCAGCGCTTTGGCGAGACAGACAGCCAGATTGTCCAATAGTTGCTTTCGGTCTGAAACATATGATTGGCTGAGGTTTTTAGAGAACTGCGAGGGAACCTTATTGATTTCTTTTTGGGGGGGGGGGGGGGGGGTTT